>JAPSGF010000061.1:4648922-4697573 GCA_035772895.1 Perdix hodgsoniae | reverse complement strand
AAAACTTCCACACTCAATTCAGTCCAGATTGTATTTGAACATTCTGCATGGTTTTGTGATTTTTATACTTTTTAACATGGTGAAACAAAGGATTAGAACTCAGAGCTCAAAATCCTTGTTTTTAAATGGAAACAGCTTTTGCCAAAAGCAGACAGAAATCTTTGTCCCCATCTGACAGAAAAGAGCCACATTTTGCCCTTGATGCAGCCACTCAACACCTGTACCGGTAAGGGGGAGGGTCTTGCATGGACCAGAGGGCATCCTACTCCAACGGCATCTGTTTTGTTTTGCATTATTTTTCTTTTGAGATTTTTCGGGATGGAAAAAGGAAACACTCCAATATGCTTTTTGGAAACGTCACTAGTGATGGCTACTCACATTGTATATTGCCTTGGTGTCTCCCCTGTGGCCTCAGCAGGCCCTAGAACACCCTGTATTCCCCACAGATGGCCAGCTCACTAAGGTTGCTCCACTCAGAGAAGCCCAGCCAGGAAAAGACGATGGTTATCTCAACTAGGACTCTTCTGCAGTCACCTAAGATCACTTTAAGCTTTCAACAACTCTTCAGTAGATGAGAACGATGTATTTTTCTACTTGGAGGTAAGATTTTCCACAGTATGGAAAAGATAAGAACCCACTGCTTTTTGCAGTCTAAGGAAGAAGGAAAATATGCTCCCACTGAAGCTATCAAATTACCTTCTGTACTGTTCCATAATTACAGCTTTGCAGTTCTCATTTCCCACAAACCATAACCCTCAGCTTGTTCCTGGCATGAGAAGCAGTAGTTTCAGGTCCACTGTTTTACTTCTCCTTAAAAATTCTGCATGTACATATCTCTCTAAATGTGATATTTCTAAAGCAGGGGTTGTTGACTATTTGGATACTTCTTTTGTTTGTTTTTACCTCTCATCTGAGTGCAAAACAAATGCTAAATAAGAAATTTGAGGCCAGAATTTTCTTTCCAAAGATGGTACTGATGGGATGTCCATCTCTTGAAGGAGCTACTAAATTCCCAACTTTATCCTTCCATGCTGGCTATTAAGGTCAACAACTTTCCTATTATTGGATATCCCGGAAAGATTGATGGCAAAGCCTGGAACAAGCACAGGGACAAAAATCCAATTCAATTCTGATGTTTATTTTTACTACATAACAGTAATGCTACCTTGTATTACACATCATTACTACTTAATTTTTTTCCGGCATAGAAATGAGAGTGGAAACTGTGTTAAGTGTACTTTACCACCTGCTACAAATTTCAGTGAATTTTCAGGAAAATATATTAAAGACACCTCATGCACTTTTCCTCAACTTCACAAATAAGAGAGATAAAAACTATTCTGTACATTTGGTCTCCATGATAATTGGCTATATTTAAGCAAAAAAAAAAAAAAATCATAAATGAACTGGGATGGCATAATTTTATACAAGTTGAGTAATGTAATAATTTACGTTTGCTTTATCAAAGTATTATTAATATAGCTATCAAGTTTCCTCTAATATATTCTACGCTCAAATAAAACTTTCCAACAATCTCTTGTCACAATTTCACAAAAGTGCAAAATTCAAAATGACCTGCAAACTTAATTTGGATATATTTATGTTTTGTAGAAACTGAATTACAAAAATCATATATGTAACTTTGAGTCACATATTAAATAGCAAATTATCATCAGGGAATTATTTTTCTAAGATTAAGCAATAAGTGCAAAATAATTTATGTCATTATCAGTAGTGCAGGTGAAAATAGCTACAGAAAAAAAAAAGGTGGAATATTTTTAGCAGTAACATAAAATCCTTGAGTTTAATGACATAGTGTGGACTCATTGTGGATTACAGAAGTAGGATTTGAAGAATATTTTTACTTTTGCTTTACTTAGGTCTTGAGAATAATGATAATATGTTGGATTTTAGCCTTAAATCCTGGACAGGAATCTGCCATTCAATATATCCACATCACCTGTTGAATTAATGACTAAATGACAAATTAAAAGGATGGATTTTTACCTTTGAGGTGAATTGAAAAAAATATAATTATATATATATATATAGAAAACAGGAGTGCAAAGGATATGAAAATACCATTGAGTCCACTCCTTCTCAAGCTGCGAAGTCTGGCACAGACCAGCAGATTGCAGTAAACAGTGGAAAAAACTTTGCTCTCAGCAGAGTAAAGAGGTGCACAGCAGAAGTCTGGAGGGTGACTGACCTGTTTCACATTTATACTGAAGCAAACTCAACTTATAGAGAAGCATATGCACATACAAAAGATCTGGAAGATAATGTCACATACGGTAAGGAATGATAGAAAGATGACAGTGAGAGACAAAAAGTCATGAGTAGTTATGGTGGGAAGGACAAAATTATCTCCTCCAGTAGCCATCTTCCTTGTTCGAATATTTGACAAACTCCTGATACTTCAAACAAAGCACTGATTCATACAGTGGGCAGTGGATATAGTTAATAACACTAGTTAATAAGCCTTCCTTCAGACTAACAAATGTTGGCCGAGAATTTAGTACTAATTAAAAAGTAACTGCCTTCTGAACTTTGTACTGAATTCATAGAGTTTTTACATTATGCAAAGTCTATTACTTCTGTTTTGTGGACAGAAAAATGAAAGTTGCTGATGTTAGATTTTAATCACATTAATTATAGTTTCTATAATTAGCATCTGTATTTATAAATCACTGCTTATTTAGATTAACTTAATTTTGATAACAAAAATAATTAAGGCAAAAGAATCTCTAAGAGTTTACTAGTAAAAACTTTACAATAATATCTCCCAGTAGGCATCTGTCAAGATGAAGATCTCAGGACTTGACCCAGAATGCAATTTATCTACAAATTCAAATTTGTTAAAAAGAAAACAACGAACTCAAACCCAGAGTTACCTCCATTACATTTTGCTCTTATTAATCATAATTTAAATGCAATAACTCTACAGACTTCACTGATAAGAAAATCACATGTACATCTTTTATTAATCTTAGTAGAATTGTTATCTTACAGACCTTGTAGATATCAGAACAAAGTGACTGTGACATACACTGCCTCTGCTATTAGTAGTAACACGTATTATGTTTCAAAAAAAGTCAAAAGCACTAGTAATGTGAGTCTCAAAAGTGGATCATGTTATAAAAGCTCTAGATGAGCTCTTGCATTTAGGTTCAATTCATATTATGCTTGCAGTCTAGTGAGCACCTTCTATCCAAGTGCCCATAATTTTTATTCAAACTGTCAGCACAATATTTCTACAAGCTGTGAAGTGTTCTATGCTTATTTCAAATGTTAGGAAAACTAGTATGGATGCTATAACAGATCTGCAAAGAAAATTCCAAAATTCTTTGGGAGTAGGATCATATTACTATTCAAACCACTGGATCACTTTCTTTACGCTATTTTTCTGTCTGAACTTGAAAAAGGAAATAACTTTAATTCTACCTAAAAATGATATCTATTGTAATAAAAACTTTATTAAAAAAATTAAAATATTCAAAAGTGCTATTAGCACAAGCATATACATTGATTTACTTGTGATTGTCAAATGCAGTTATTATCTCCAAATTTCCAGAATTTTGACTGGTCATTGCTAGAATGAGACTTTTTTGCTAGCTATGAATTATCTCTCCTATGGAAAATGCTGTGCTGCAAGAAGAAATTAAGAAACCAGAAAGTTCAAATCATTTGTAAAATGGAATTACCTCTACCAAATGCTGGTATTAATGACACTGAGATATGGACCTTTTATGTAGTTCATGCATACCACACGGATTTCTATCTTTCAGACTTAGATTAAAAAAAAAAAAAAAGCATTCTTTTTCTCAAAAACATTTTTGTCATAAATTTTATAAATATCCCAACAGAAAAGTCAGATTGTTATAATTAGGTAACATTTAACTATTTCTAATTGAATAGGAAAATATTTTCAAGACATATGTTCAATTCAAAAAATATGTTTCTTTGTAAATACTTAAAAAATCAGATTAATTATTATTAACAGTAATATATTTTCTCCTAGTCTGTTTGTTATTTCTTCTCAAGCCAACTAAAGCATGTCTGGTTATACTTACTTACATCTTATATTTCCGTTCACAGCTATATCTGAGGGCATGCAATGATCTTTGACTCTGTAGCTCTATGTGAAATCATTTCAAGGAGCTTAGCTGCATAAGAGAGAGTGTGTATTATGAGTGTGCTGCCAGGCTACCACTTTGTTTCCACCTTTAAAACTGATATTTTCACATGATACTCTCCACATCAATTACAATTAGTTTCAAAATTAGAATGACCTCCTCTGCATCCTTAACAAGATTAAGATTACTGGTGTTTTTGCAAGGATTGTCGAAATTTTGTAATTTACTCAAAGGTACCAGTTTATGCTCACTAAAAGCACTCAATGATTATTAAAGAGAATAACAGATGACAAGAAACATTGCTTTTGAGTACAACCTGCATGTGTTTGAAATGTGTGCTCAATTCTTCCTGTTGCCTTTATCTGCATCAAAGAGAAAAAAATATTGACAGGAATAACAGAAAGCAACATAATGGATGATAGCACAGACAGCTTATTATGTTCTCACTTAGGGGTACAAATTCATTCCTCCTTTTGACATCCAGTGTATAATATCTTGCTGGCTTTTTTCTTCCTCTAGAATTTAATAATATATGTATCTTGTTAGTTCGTGTTACTTAGCTACAGAGGTCCAAGTAGCATCTAATTCCTCTTGGTCTACTACTGCTTACACACAAAAGAAAAGTCTGAAGTCTTACAAAGCTTGCTGTCCAAGAAAAAGAATATACTTTTTTATTATTTATGGGAATAAAGTCTGTGCCTTAGGGCAAAAATATGAATAAAAGAAAAGTTCATTAAAAAGAGGAGATATGAATTTGAAACCACATAGATTGGGTATTTTAACTAGTAAAGACTTCTTCTGAATTTGCAGCTTTTCAGTATAGAGTTCATTTCTGATAACTTCATGGTAAGAAGACAATGACTTTTTTTTAATGCTTTATACACCATTAAATAACAGTTGACAGGAGTGGCAGTCCAGAACTTTCTGATTCCTTGAATTGATCTTCCCTGCCATGGAACTTCACCCCTCCATCACAGATCAGAGACAATTATTATGGTCTTTCCTTCATTGTGCAACATGTGATGTGATATAGCATTATGATGAGCAAAAATTTCTAAGCTTAGAAAGTTAGAAAACTTAGAAAGTTGCAGTTTAATCATGGACTGCTCTAGCAGCATATGAAACATCTGATCACATCTAGACCTTCTTCTTGCTCAGAGATATGATTTAGCAGAGGGTTGTTAGAGTTAGGATACTATGGTTAGACTGCAGTTGGACTTGATGATCCTTGAGGTCCCTTCCAACCTGAGTAATTCTATGATTCTATGATTCTGTGATTCCACCTATAACTTGCCTTAATCTTTTAAACAGCCTTGTAAATACCTGTTGCTTTTGTGCAATATATTCCAGTAGACCATCACATACTTTTTAGATTCTGTTCTTCTCTAAAAGCCACAGAAGCTCATTTATTTTTCTGTCCTCAACTCCTTTACAAATCCACAATTTTCACCACCCCATGCACCTCTATTAATGGCAGTAAGTGCAGAGGTACTGTTTATGACTCCATCTATTATCCTTCTGTAACTAAAATTCCACAACATCTGAATGTCAAGAATGTGAGCATGTGCACATTACTGTCACCTTTACCTTTATCAGATTAGTTTTAGTGGCTGCTGTGACTTTTTGTGCATTAGTAAATACCATGATCCTATTTAAAATTCATTCTTTAGAATTTTATATATTTTTTCCCTATTGGATATGATGGAAAAGCTTTTTGTAATGTGCCCATCAGCATATTGGTTACAAGTTGTTCTTGAAATAGTCATTTAGACTCAGTTCAAGTGCAAGTACATCAACAGTAAGGAAGGCATATTCATTCACATTACATGCAAAAACCTGTGCTCTAGTGATGTGTTTTTATTTCTCTCTCCCTCTTCTTTCTACAAATTTTTCTGTGACTGCTGATCAGATATTTTAGCAACGCATTCCCATACAATTTAATCTGAAACATTCTCACAAGGTTTCTACTTCCTCCTTTTCATAGAAGTTATAAAATCAGATTTGCTTAGTCTCAAGCTGGTCACCAATAACTTTCTATTTCTCTCATCTCCTAATTATTTTAGTCTTAAGTCTTTCACTTATCTGTAATAATATTAAGAAAAACCTTTCCATCATTGTTAATTATAAGCGTGACTGTGAATAATTATTCTACACAAGTTTTCAGGATTTATTTTACATTTACACTGGAAAAAATACAATTTCCTTTCAAATTATACTTATATATAAATTATTTATTATTCACGATAAATAATGTAGATGAGTACGAAATAATGTAGACTATTCTCCTGATAATAGTCAAGTATGCGGATAAATCATAATTTCTGTGAAGATGGAGAATTATTGCAAGCTCAATACATTTTAAAGAAAGTAGAAATAGATACAAAGCATGAAATAAGTGATTTTCAGTGCAAGGTGCTCAAAACACCTTAGTACACCTAGTCAGTAACTGGATTTTTTTACTCCCCAGCTATGCTTGCAGACCACCCGAGTGTTATAATTATGGCCTCATTTATGCGTAGTAAACAAGTATACTACCAAAAGTCACCTCATTCATTAGTGAAGTCTGCATAACATCTGGTTACCAATTGGTAGGTTCAACATCATGCAGATGTAATTCTGCCTTATTCTATTTGTAGAATATGTAATTAAGAATGAATCCTATTTATGGCACTCAGCAATAAAACACACACTTAAATTTTCACCTATTCTAAATGTATTTTGTTCATTTGTCTGATTAACAAATCAAATTTATCCAGTGAAAGATTACTCTGCATATATAATTTAAACTAAGGATATTGTAACTAATTACATCTCCATGGCTATCATTTCATGAACCATTCTCATATGCCTCAAGGTGAGCTTTACAAAATTCAGAATTTTCACAAGAGGGAAGTTAAAACAGGTTTCTTCTCAAAAAGTCTTCTACACAGAAATGATTTAATGCAAGTATCTGTGTAGAGGATGAAATGGAAAAATATGGAAAGAGGTTATTATCTAAACATTATTATTGAAATTGTTTTATTCTTTTACAACACATTCACAGGCCTAACCAAGAACCAAAGTAACTTCCAAATAAAATTAGGTGGAATAAAACCAAGAAAATGTGTATAGAAGATAAATATATATGGTACTCTAAACGAAAAAGATCTCAAAAGAGGACAAAGCAGTGACAAGAAAGCTAAGGAACATTTGAGAAGACCAAATATTTAACTGTTAAGCAGACTCTAAATGTAAACCAAGAAGCTCATTATAGAGAGGAGTTTTGAAGAGTACCTTTTCAAGTACCTCTTCAGGGTACTCTTTTGAGGACAGTGGACAGTTCTCAAAAGATGGATTGAAAGACAATGGATCTGAAAGGTCAGGAAGGCAGAAAAGACTGTGAAGCATTTTTTTCCTAGAACAAAAAAAGAGTGAGAGACAAGATGGAAAGATATGATCATAGAATGACCTAGATTGGAAGAGACATCAAAAATCATGTAGTTTCAACCCAACCACTGTGAACAGAGTTACCACCCACAAGGTCAGGTGACCAGAGACCCACTCAACCTGACCTTGAATGCTTTCAAGAATGGGGCGTCCACACCATTTTTAGACAACCTGTTCCCATGACTCATCATTCTCTAAGAATTTCTTCATAACTTCTAATCTAAATCTATCCCCTTTTAGTTTAAAGCTATTTCCCCTTGTCTGATCATTACCCGACTATCTAAAAAGTCAGTTGCCCTCGTGTTTTTAGCTCCCTTTAAGTACTGGAAGGCTACAATGAGTTTACCCTGGAACCTTTCCTTCTCCGAGCTAAACAAGCCCAGCACCCTCAACCATTCTTCATAAGAGAAATGTTTCAGCCCTTTGGTCATTTTATGGCCTTCCTCTGGACCCACTCCTACAGCTCCACACTCCCTGCACTGGAGACCTCAGGTCTAAATGCATTACTCCATATGGGGCCTCATGATGGCACAATAGAGGTGGACAATCACCTCCTTTGCTCTGTTAGCTGCCTTTGTTTTGAAACAGTCCAAGACACTGTTGGCCTGCTGGACTGTAAGTGCACACTGCAGTCTGCACACAATCTTGGATTTCCCCAGCTCAAGTGCATTATCTTACACTTGGCCTTGTTGATCCCTGTTAGTTTCTCATAGGCCCATTTTTCAAGCCTGTCCATATCCCTCTGGATGGCATGCATCCCTTCTTTGTGTCAATTGCACCACTCAGCTTGGTCTCAGCAACAAACCTGGTGATGGTACACTTGATCTCACTGTCTGTGTCATTGATAAAGGTGTTGAGGAACACTGGTCCCAGGATAAACCACTTCCAGGAGTATCTGTTCCATTATCTTCCTGGTCACAGAAGTAAGCCTCTCCAATCTGTAGTTTCCCAGGTATTTCCTTCTACCCTTAAAACGTAGAGTAACATCTCTATTTTTCCACTCAACAGGAATTTCACACGACAGTCATAAATATGCAAATATGATGAAAAGTGGCTTGTCAGTGATATGAGCTTGTTCCTTCAGAACTCTGGGATGCAAGTTGCCCAGAACAATAGACTTATATACATTCAGCCTCATCATGTTTCATTCTTAATATGGCAGAGATTTTTTTCCCCTCACTCATTAGAAGTTCAGCAACACAAAATGCTTGGGAAACCTGACTGTCAGTGAAGACTCAGGCAAAGAATTCAGGGAGCATTTCTGTCTTCTCCACATATATTAAAGACAATTCTCCCTCCTCATTTATCAGAGGGGATATACACTTCTTTTCCTATCTCTTCCAATCAAACCCTTTCAAGGATAAATGTTTATTATTTTTCACATCCCTCACCATGTTCAATTCCATCTGCACCATGGCTTTTCTGATTCCATTTCTACACAATTGACAGTATCCCTATATTCTTCCCTGACTACCTATCCCTGTTTCCACCACCTCCTCTGTCTTATCCCTCAGTTTGACCAGCAGGTCCTTGTTCAGTTTTCTGCCCCCTCTGCTTGATTTCTTATGGAGAGGAATGGAGAGCTCTTGTGTTCTCAGTAAGGTATTAAAACCTGAAAGACCTCAAAGATTTTTTTTAGTCTAAGAACAATTCCCCAGAGAATCTCATCCATGAATTCCTTGAACATCTGGAATTTCATTCTCCTGAAATTCAGGGTCCTGACTCCACTCTTTGACAGGCCCACGTTCCTTGAGATTACAGTCTTGACCTTGGTTACTACAGGCCAGACTGCCTTGTATCTTAATCTCTGTAATAATTTTCTCCACATTGTTGTTAACTAGGATCCAGCAACATGTCACTTCTGGTTTTTCTGTCCAATACCCGGACCAGGAATTTATTGTCAACAGACTCCAGAATTCTCCTTAGATTGCTTGTTGCTTACCATGTTGTTATACCCCATTATGTTAATCTGCAATTAGAATGAGAGCCTGAGAGCATAATGCCTCTTGTAACTGAAGCAAGAAGGTTTTGTCAACAGGCTCCCCTTGATTAGGCAGCCCATAGTAGACCCTAATCACCAGACATCCTTAATTTTGTTTTTGAGAGACATCAGTATAAGGAATTGATTATTTTTGAATAGTTTTGAAAGGGTATTACTGACAGATAAATAGACTGGTATAATTTGTGGTCATATCTGTGGAAAAAGAGTAGAGACAAAGGGTCCGTTAGCTTAAAATGAGTTCACCTTTGAAAAGAAAATAATCACAGTTTTCTCTGATCTCTGTTACTATAATATTTCTATGCTTCACTATTCTTGACATATTTACCATTGTGTTACCTCCATGAGGCAGCAAATTATGGCAAAATACATCCTTCCCAAGAGAAGTGAAACACAGCAGGGTTGTAAGTAATTTACCTGTGATCACACGGCATTTTTGTGACGGAACTTGGATCCGCACCTTTTCTTGTAAATACAATCAATGCATTGAAAGCACAAGGCTGACTTACCTCTGTAGGTCTCTAACCAAAATTCAAAAAGAATTCCACTGGAGACTTCATGTAAACTGTTTAAAGGAATGTTTACTTTTAGGTTGTCTTTTTTTTTACAGTTAGGCTCATGTGGACTATAATTAGAAAAAAAAAAAAGTATGAGTTAAAGGACTTATGTCAACTGTGATTGTGATTACAGAACATTTAGAGAGTCTTCTCTCCAAAGATTTTCAGCATCACATAGCTGTCACCAGCAAACTTGCTGACGCTACACCCAATCCCACATTCTACGTCATTAAGATGTTGAAGAGCACTGTTTCCAAAATAGACTCCTGGTGTATTCCAGGAGTCTAATTCTAATGGCTCCTGCTGGTGGAGCCATTGACAATAATCCTCTTACAGTGATGATCCAACCAGTTCTTTATTCACTTAATAGTCCAGCCTTCAAATCCATATCTCTCCAGTTTTGAGATAAAGATGAGCTGTGAGACCATGTCAAAGGCCTTGCACAAGTCTAGGTAGATGAGATCTGTAGGTCTTTCTTTGTCCACTGATGCCATCATCCCATCATAGAAGGCCATCAGATTGGTCAGGCACAATCTACCCTTGGTGGAATCATTCTGGCTGTCTCAGCTTACCTCCACATCTCGCGTGTTTCTTAACATCTCTTCCAAGAGAATTCACTTCATGCTCTTCCCAGGTGTCAAACAATTTCAAAAAATAATACTGAAAATTCATACCTGTCTTAAACTCCTCCATTGTATATGGTATCCTTCTGAAATTATTAATTACTTAATCAGAAAATTTCATAAAAAATGAGTTTGGCCATTTTTAATGGATTCTATTTTTAATGGATTCTACTCTTCTATGGATTTTGCATGTATGGGACTGTCATAAAACACCAGAGATAATTTGTGGAGACATTTCTTTGTTCTTAGTAAGAATCTCCACTGTGTCATGCACAAATATATTTTGAGTATTTGCTTTCTACCATCAGACATTCCTATTCTAAAAAAGAAAAGGGAGAAACAAGAATGCCTGTGTATTGGCATATGTAGCAAAGTACACTGTGTGTATGTGAATAGCACATTTCTTCTTTAGAATGGACATTTTTATTATTATTATCATTATTTATTTGTTTATTTATTGTCAAAATATGTTTCTGCTTTTTTTTTTTTTTTTTTTTTTTTTTTCAGCCACTTAAAGATGTCAAGTCTATGGAGCCATGCCAAATGTGTCATGCTTTGTGTTCTGCCTGTCAGGAAGAGGAGTAGTAATTTTGAAAGACAATGACAAAATGAATGACATTTCTCAATTTCTGATATTAAAAGTAGTTAACAAGAACTTTTGACAGTACCAGGAGCATCAGCATGAGCAAGCTGTTCTCCCATGCATTGCTGCAGTATGCTATGTAGTAAAAAACTCTTCTATCCAGCGATAGCATGCTAGTACGCAACGCTGTACGCTACTGAGGAAGCATAACACGATATCAGGATTACAGAATGTACTCAATGGAAAACTGGTCATAATCTGAACAGATGACAACCATCAGGAAAGCTTTTCTTTTGAGCTATAGAATGATCAAAAGCATCAACACTTCTGTTTTATTAGAGGAAATAATAGTAGCTTGTCATTTTGGAGAACTAACAAACAAGCAAAATCTGCTGAAAGTGCCAGACATGTTACACTATATTGCACAGAATTAAGTCTTGCATACCAACACCACCAATTCTCCCTTCTCTTTTTATTTCTTCTGAAGTAACTTTGCATTGATCAATTTCAATACGTGTCACTGAGAAATCTGTAGAAGTCTTACCACTTCAATTTTTTCAGGTATTCTGAAACAGCAGAATGAAAAGTTTTTCAGGATAACACTCTTAATAAGACAAAAGCAGATGGAACTCTGTTAAAGCCAGTCATTACATACAAATGAGTGCTTGATTGGAGGTCTATTTTTCTTGCTTGGTAGGTGTGTGCACGACTTAAGATGAGTTAAGAAAACTTAAGAATGAATTATTTCCTATATGATGGTAAGTCATGAGAAACTGTAGGCTAGAAAGGAAAAGATGTGTGTATATATGATGTAGAGGGAGAATTGAGTTTTATATTTAAGTTTTAAATGAAACTATATTTGTTAACATTTTCCACAATTCTAATCCTATTATATGTAAAGATTAAATTTTGCTTTACAGTATATATGCAAATGAGGAAAGTGAATTTAAGAAATCTTCACTTTAAAATTTCTGCTTGATCCAAAGGACGGAAGACTTTTATTTAAGAATTGCTATCTTCCTTCTTCTGTCTGTATGTACATATACAGATTTCTTCTTGAATTAAATCCCTTCAATCAAGACATAAAATCAAACCCCACAAGTTCAGACACTGACATAGAGCTACCAACAGAAGATACCAGCACTTAAAACCTAGAATGCTATCATTATTAAAATTAACCCTAATTAAGATTTAATTTAACGCATGATGAGGGAATCTGCCTTTTCTTCAATCTCAAAAACAAGTGAGTATTCACTTGACTTTTAAAGGTGACTTATTTTTATAACTGTCATGCAACAAGGAAGGATGTATTTTAATTATCTTTTTAAAAATAAGAATAATTTAAAAATCTTACATTTATTTGCTTTTAAATCCTGAACATGAGGACAGGTAAGGAATATTATATACCCGTTAAATACTGCACATTTTTGACCTTCAGTAATGAAAAATCAGTTTTGAAATTAGCTTCCAGTGTTTCAACAAGAAACAATTTTAACTGCCATAACCCACGAAAGGAATGAAATCAAACTAATAAAAAATAACCTCAGCATTTGCCACACTATTTCAAACTTGGGAGATGAATTTTATATGTCTAATTGCACAATGTTTTTAATATAATAATTGTGTTCCTATTGCTGAACCTGTTCAAAATAGTTTTAGCCACATTTCACGCTGAACATATTGATCTTCAAAAAACATGCAGACATATTCAGTATCACAGTATTTTTTAAAATTCACTAGAGTGATTTTCTGTTGCATTGAGGAGTCATTGACAAAACAGTTCAAAGAGTTCTCTATTCATCTTGACTCAAAGCCCACCATGGAACTGTTCCTACTGCCAAGGGAAGAGTGTACCGGCAGGACAGATAGATAACCAGACTGAGGAAAGTTGTATATTAGGGAAAGAATCACGAGTTATCATTATTGTCGTACAATATCATTGCTCCTTAGGAATACAATAATGGAGAGCATAATTGAGGGAAGGAATAAGATGCACTAGGATCGTAGGGAAATAATGCTGATTTAAAGACATTCCTGCTTTTCACCAAGTTCTGCTCTAAGCAAAGCAAACTTTTGATTCTTACTTTAGTTGGAAAATGTCAGTGTTGGAGATTATATGTGTGTCTGTGACTGAAAATTGCTGAGAACTAATAGAAAAGAAATTATATCAGGGAGGTTGGGATGAATCAATGGAGATGAAAAAAAAAATAATAAAAAATCTTCCCATAACTTTTAAAGTTATTACTCCTTAATTTCTTTGAAGTATTTCCCTTGAGTTTCCCTATTGCCTTGGTGTCAAACGGTTTACAGGCTGGTTCGGCCCGGTTCCGTGATCAGCAGGGCAGAGGGATCCACAGATCCGCGCCTCCAGAAAAGGGAAACAGGGGACCTCAAAATAATTGAAAACAGCGGCAATGATCTAAGATGAAACAAATGTATTTACTAAATATAGTATCAGAAAACTGTAATGAGAGAGAGAGAGAGTGTGCGAAAGGTGGATAGGCCTCACCACAATGCTGAGGTGAGAAGTGCAGTCCAGTTGAGCCGATGAAGAAAGCAAATGGAAAAGAGCGGACGGAGAAGTGCAGGCGAAGAACAGGCGAAGAAGAGAACATCAGGTGACCTTGCCAGAAGTTACATCTCCTTGCTGACCACAAAACCCCCTGGGGAATGTAGTTCTTCTTCTCCTCCAGACAGGCACCTGGAACTTGAGCATCAACAGTCAAACCTCCAGTGCATTGCATGATTTTATGATGTGGAATACTGATAACCAAAAATTATAAAACCATGACACTTGGTGTCCTTGGATCATTACCATAAGGTTTCAAGTCTGCTGTAGTATTGCTAGCACATCTAAGGGCAGCAGGCTGAGGGCCTCCACTAGCACCTTGTTCCACACCTTATGTGAGCATGCTTACTATTACTCCTTCTCCCTTTCAAATCCAGATTAAAGCCTGACCAATGAGCCCTCATAGAGTTTATCCAAGGACCCTTTCACTCCTTAAAGAGAGCTGAAACTGATCAGGCGACTGCAAGCCCAGTATCATGCAAACCAACCCATTGTCAGAAAAAAAATAAAAAGTTTTATTATTGCACCAGGCGTGAAAATACCTGTGCCCTCCAATAGACATTCAATGACTCTGAATTCTTTTTTGATAGCCCTTGAACAACATGTTGCTCCTTCATCATTTCCCTTGTGGAAAAGCAATAAAGTGTTATTATCTGTTGGCTGTACAAGGATAGGCAGTTTCATGGTGACATCCTTCAATCAAGGCCAGGAATCAGCAGACTTCTCTGTGAAGAATGCCTACCCATCATATTGGGCATCCCACTCTTTGCAGGGAGGAGTAAACTACAACTAATAATCATCTTTTCTTCTTTTGGGACATAGCCTTAATACTATGAGAAGGCTTTTCTAGTATTTCTTGGTTCTCCCAGTGTAAACACAATGTTAACACCCTCAGATAAGCATTCCACCTCCAAAGCCTCATACCTGCCATACAGAGGCACGTGGTGAGGTGGAGAGAGTGAGGAGTTATTCTGTTTGTAGCCCTAAGTGTGCACTGTATACTTCTTTTCTTTCAAGTGTAAGGAATTACTGATAAGCAGGCTACATGGGAAAATAAAAAATACTATCAGTCTGGTATTAGTACTTTTAATAATAACTGCATAATGGTAAACTAGATGTAGGTGTCCCCAAACTTCACTGGGAAATGATTGAGGGTTCATCCTAGTAAAAGCATAAAAAAATATAAATACAGTGAGAACAGAGAACGGAGACATAGAGGGAGAGAATGCATGACTGGAAAGCTATCATGGAATGCTATGTACATTTTAAGGAAGACAAGCCTGGAAGGGAAGGAGGTGGTGTTGCTTTTTACGTGAGAGAGCTGCTGAAATATATCTAGCTTTGTCTAGAAAGAAGAAAAAGCTCATGGATAAGAATTAAGAGGCGCTCTAATATGTGTCACTACATTGTGGGTGCTCACTACAGGATGCCTGATCAAGAGAAGAAAGCTAAGGAGGTGTTCTACAGACATCTGAAGCAGGAATTTGATAAAGCATTCTACAGAGACCTGTGAGTATCCTTGTGATTGCTGGCACTTCTTCTCATGGGAGCTTCAGTCATCCTGATATTTGTTGGAAAATCAAAAGAGCCAAGCACACACAGACCAAGAGGTTCCAACAGCAAGTGGAAGATAACTTCCTGATGCAAGTGTGTCAGTAGTTTTTGGGCTGATTTGACCCAGTTCTATGACTGGTGGGGAACAGAGACCCATAGACCCGCATCCCAGAGAGACATAAGGAAAGAGGATAAAGAGATGGGCCTAAAACAAAGAGGCAACAAGAATCTGAGGAGAAACAAACTAATTTACTAAATAAGATATCAGAATGCAAGAGAACATACTATAATAAAATATAATGCAATATGATTAGAATTGGAGCTTATAGAGAGTGATTCTCCAATAGAGAATTGGAGAGCGTCCAAAACCTAAAGTCCTTACTCTAATGCTGAAGCAAGATGTGTGGTCAGCATGAGCATAAGAGAGGAGAGTGAGGTTCAGTGACTTTGCCAGGGATTTTCTCTCTTCTCTGAACATAAAGTTCTCAGAGGCATGACCTTCTTCTCTGGGACAGTTACTTGGAACTGGAGCATTAACTCTTTAGCTCTTTAGCTCCCAGTGCACTGCATGATGTTATGATGTGGAATACTGATAACCAAACATCATAAAACCATGACAAAGTTGTGGAGAAGCCAACACGGAAAGGTGTGCTGCTGGACCTTCTTCTTGCAAAAAAGAAAGGACTGGTTGGAGACATGAAGGCTGGGGGCAGTTTTGACTGCAGTGGCTATGAGATGGTAGAGTTCTAAATCCTCCGTGGAAGAAACAAGACAATGAGTAGTATTGAAATCCTGGACTTCAAGAGAGAAAACTGACCTGTTCAAGGACCTGCTTGGAGGTTTCTCATGGGTTAGCATTCCGGGATGCAAGGAGGCCACATAGAGTTGGTTAACATTCAAGCACCTTTTCTTTCCAAGCCCAAGATGGGTGCATTTCTAAGACTACGAAATCAGGCAGGTGACAGAAGACATTCATGAAGGAGGCAGCAAGGAGCTCACAGGTAAAGTCAAATGGAAGAAGAAAGTTTACAGAATGTGGAAAAGGAGTGTGACCACTTGAGAGGAGTATAAGGACATTGTCAGGGTGTGCAAGGATGTAATGAGGAAGGCTAAAACCAGCTTGAAATTAAATCTATCCAGAGAGATAAAGACAACAAGAAAGGATTATTTAAATATGTCAACAGAAAAAGGAAGACTAGGGAAAACAGGTGTCTGCTGCTGAATGAGATGAGTGCCCTGGAAAAGGAGTATACTCAGAAGGTGGAGATACCGAATGCCTTCCTTGCTTCAGCAAGGCTGGCCCTCAGGAATCCTAGACCTTGGGGATAAG
Source organism: Perdix hodgsoniae (assembly GCA_035772895.1). Classification (NCBI taxonomy): domain Eukaryota; kingdom Metazoa; phylum Chordata; class Aves; order Galliformes; family Phasianidae; genus Perdix; species Perdix hodgsoniae. The sequence continues at coordinate 4,680,796 of JAPSGF010000061.1, read as the reverse complement.
AGAGGGAGTCTGGGGAAAGGAAGAATTTTCTTTAGTTAAGGAGAATCTGGTTAGAGATCATTTGTCAAACAGCTGTCATTTTTGAAAGGACATGGAGAAAAGAAGAGGTTCCTGAGAATGGGAGAAAAAACATCATGCTTGTCTTCAAATGAGCAAGAAGAAGGACCAAAGGTACTACAGACCAGTCCATCATACCTAGGCAGGTGATGAAATGACTTATTCCGGATGTCGTTTCCAAGCAAGTGGAGGAGTAGAAGGTCATCAGGAGTAGGCAGTATGGGTTCAACGAGGGAAAATCATGTTTATGAAATAAAGAAGGTTTACAAACAAGATGTTCCTGCAAACAAAATTATTTGTACAGAGCCTTGAAAACAAGATGCCCTTGCTTGCAAGTCGTTGTTCAGATGCTTACAAATTCCTCTTCACTTGATGTCTGTACACTCTCATCAAATAAAGTTTTAAATTACAAAGGTCAATCAACAGCTTGAACTCTTGAACTTTGGACTTTACTGCACAGGCTTTATAGGCTTATTTATATTAACTTCTCCTCCCTGAGTGGTATAAAATTGGATGTAATTACAGATACAGTGAGTTATATGAAGATGTTCACATATAAGTGGGAATATATATCAGGGGGACTGGGCAGTCTGTATCCACCAAGTACTTCAGCCAGTGAGGAAAGAAAGAAGGACAACACAGTCAAGAGATGAGGATAAAAAGGGGGACAAGATCTCCATACTCTGAGAGACCCTACGGGGTAAATGTCCCTATTTGACCAATGTGGTAACCTTCTATGATGTCATGGTGAGCTGGGTATATAACGGGAAATCAGTGGATGACTTCAGCAGTATTTTTAACACGGTCTCCCTACAACAACCTTGTAGATAAGCTTATGAAGTGTGGGACAGATGAGTGAACAATGAAGAGGATTGACTGGTTGGCAGAGCTCAGAATGTTGTGATCAGTGACACAGAGGCCTGTAGCTACTGGTATACGCCAGAGGTTGGTACTGAGTCTGGTCTTGTTTAACATCTGCATCTATCACCTGGATGAAGGTCTTACCAAAAATTATACCCAATAAAAATCTCCAAATTGAATGAGTGTCTAGAAAACTGACATTTGTTTACAGCAGAAGTGGACACATGGTGGATCTCTCCTAGTAGCATGCACACCGGTTACAATTATATACATTATATGCATTAAATAAAGAAAGAAATAAATAAAAATCATATAATATGGATCTCCTAAAGGGAGTCTAGCAGAGGGCCACAAAGATGATAAAGGGCCTAGATAATCTCCTGTATGAGGAAAGACTGAATAACGTAGATCTATTCAGCCTGGAGAAAAGAAGACAGAGAGGAATATAATTAATGTTTATAAATATTTAAAAGGAAGTGGGAGGCAAATGGATGAGGCCAAGCTTTTCTAAGTGGTGCTTAGCACACTGGGACAAGGTGCAGTGGCCTAAAACTTGAATATAGGAAATTCCATATGCAGAAGAACTTCTTTACAGAAAGGGTGGCAGGGCTTTGGAACAGGATGATCAGAGAGGTTGTAGAATCTCCTATGGATTCATCTGGACACTTACCAGTGCAACCAACTGTAAGGCACCTGCATTAACAGGGAGGTTGGACTTGACGATCTCTTGAGGACTCTTGTAATTCTTTGATTCTGTGATAATTTCTGAGACATGCCTGCATAACATATTGCAAAACTGTCTCTGCACAAGATATCCAAGGGTGCCTCCTCTTGCCTATCTCATACACGAATGGGATTATTTTTATCTTGTCTAGAGCACAGAGCGGTCCAGTTTTGAGTACTAACCAAATTATTTAAGCCTTTGGTATCAAAGGGGCAGACTACATCCTCATCAATTTTGCTGATGGTAGAAACTGTGAGGACTGAATGACACTCCAGGAGGCTGTGCTGCCATTCATCAAAACCTAGACAGACTGGAGAGTTGGATGAAGAGGAACCTTGTGAGGTTCAACAAGGGTATGTGTAAGGGCATTACCTGAAAATAAATAACTGCATACATCTTTACAGATTAGGGGCTAACCTGCTGGAAAGAAGTTCTGCAGAGGAGAACCTACGTATCCTGGTGAATGACAACTTGGATATGACTCATCAGTGTGCTCTTTTGTTCAAGCAGGCCAAGGGTATTTTGTGGTACATCAAAGACAGCATAGACAGTAGGTCTAGGGAGGTGATCTTCTCCCTCTACTCTGCCCTATTGTGGCCAGTCTGGAGTTCTGTACCCAGTTTTGAACTCTTTAGTTCAAGAATGACTGGAAAGAAGCCAGTGGAGGGTTACAAAGATGATTAGAAGGCTGGAGCATCTCTTTTATGAGGAAAAGATGACAGACCTGGAACTTTTTAGTCTGGAGAAGGTGTACAGTGGGTCTTAGCAACACTAAAAATATGTGCCAGCTGTGTACACTGACAGACAAGGGGCAGTGCGCAAATACTGGAACACGGAAATTTCCGTCTGTAAAATAGGAAAATCCTCTTTACTTTGAAGGTGACAGAGCACCTCAACACAGGAACAAACTACTAAATCAAGTTATGGAGTCTTCTCCTCTGGAGATACTCAAAGCCCACCTTGACACTTCCCTGTGTAACTTACTCTAGAAAAATCATCTTTAGCAGAGATGTTGGGCTAGATGATCTCCAGAGGTCCCTTCCAAGCCCTACAATTCCTGATTTTTTGGTTCTGTAATTAGAAAAATTGTGGATTCCAAATAAGATCATTTTTTGAAGCATATATTACTATGGAAACTAGATTCATCTTCCAGGAGACCAGAAAACAGAAAAGAGGGAAAAGAGGAGAGAAAGGAGGAGGGGGGTCATGAAAATAAAAAGGAAGAGGAAATAATTGTGAGATTTATCTCAGAACATGGTAGTCAATGGCTTATTGTGTGGTCAGAGATCACTGACAGATGGCCCCTCAAGGGCTGGTATTGAGATCAGTTTTCTTTAATTGCATGTCTGTATCAATGACATTTACAGTGGGATTGAGTGCACCCTCTGCAAGTCTGAATATCATGCCAAGCTGTGTGACATGGTCAAAACATCTAAGCAAAGAGAAAGTTCGTCTGGTAGAAAAATTCTATAATAAATAAATTTAAAAAAAGTTACATAGACAAATGTTTTGGATAAAGTTCTTTAGTATTTAGCTAGGTATATAGCCTTTTTTTTTTTTCTCTTCAGAATGTCATGTCCTTGGTTTATTAACTACAGTTGAATGTTTAACAGCAATGAGTATTACTAAGATGATTTTACAGCATTTGCAAAGAGAAGATGATGCCAGTACATCTAGTTAAAAGTCACTGCCACCAGTGATCCTGGTGACTACATGTTTTATACTCAAGAGAACTGGCTGATGTAGCAGAGGGGTGTGGCTGTCCATGCAGCCTTAACTCACGTTTTGGCCTAATGTGCAGCTAGGGCATGATGTCAGGACAAAGGGAAAGGAGCTCCTTTGCAGGACATGGCAGGCATCCACAAGCCAAGGACCCTCCTGCATTCATTATCACCTACATCTTTCTGTCTCTACAGGAGGCACTTCTGGCACCTTTCAGTGCTAATTGTCTGGCAGTTTCTTTAGAATATACTAATTTATAGAAATGATACAGACCAAATTTTCCAGCTGATACAAATGTGCCACTTTATCCAGAAAGCTGAGCTGCTAAGGTTTTTGTACACCCTTGGATAGCAGCAGTGTGATTAAGTAGGAAGAATGAGCACTCTCACATCAAGTAGGTGTTTTGCTTATAGGCATACAAGTTAGTGAATTCATGAATAAATAAAGAATGAAGACAGCAGACTATTCCATCCATATAACATAAAACTACTGAAATATATGAACTTGATTTTGTAAAACTAATACATCAGTCCAGTTCAGCAGTAGCGGTTGCAACTCTTAGTGAGTTCTCAAAGTGTTTGTCAGAGACTTTTGATGAAATCTTATTTTTCCTGCACTTCATTCTTGAAAATATTTGTTCACAAACGTAGATGCTACCAAAAATGATGACATGACTGTGAAACAAGGGATGTTTTTCTCTGGTAAGAGAAATCCTTTAAAAGTCTAGTAGATAGACATGATCAAACTTTATGTTGAATGTCTGTTAGAAGTTCTGTACATTCAATTTGAGAATTCACAATGCATTTGTGTTTACTGAAAATGGAGTCACAAATTTAACAAAAAAGCTTTCTTGCTTCAGATGTGGGAGGCTTCATGCTGACGGGCTCTTGTCCTGATGGGAGACTTCAACCATCCAGATATCTCTTGGAAAGACCACACGGAGAGTTCCAAGAGGTCTAGGAGGCTCCTGGAATGTGTTGATGATAACTTTCTGGTCCAGGTATTGGACAGATCGATCAGAGGTGAAGTTGCTCACCAATGCGGAGGAAATCATTACTGGTGTTAAGGTTGGAGGCACCCTGAGTTGCAGTGACCATGCCCTGGTCAAGTTTGTGATCTCGAGGGATGTGGGCCTGGTGAAGAGGTGTCCTGGCATCAGGACCCTGAACGTTGGAAGAGAGAACTTCAAGCTGTTCAGTGGACCTTTGGCCAAGATCCCCTGGGATGCTGTCTTTAAAAACAAAAATGTTGAGGAGAACTGGCTACTCTTCACGGATGCCTTTCTGAGAGCGCAAGAACTCTCTGTCCCTCTGAATGAAAAAGTGGGCAGAGGAGGTAGGAAACTGGCATGGCTCTGTAAGGACCTGCTGGGTGTGCTGAGGGCGAAGAAAGGTGCATACAAGCTCTGGAAACAAGGGCGTGCCGTCTGAGAAGAATACAGGGATGCCATCCAGACTTGCAGATGTGGGATCAGTTAAGCCAAGGCGCAGGAAGAACTGAACTGGGCGAGGGACATGAAAAACAACAGGAAGACTTTCTACAAGTACATTGGCCAGAAGAGGCAGGCTGATGCTAGTGTACCTCCTTTGGTAAATGTAAAAGAAGAATTGGCTTCAATGGACGAAGAGAAGGCTGAGGTACTGAATGAGTTCTTTGCCTTGGTCTTCACTGGCATCCAGGATTCCAGTACTTCTCACATCCCTGACTCCTGAATCCCTAAACTTCTAGGCAGGGACTGGGGGGGTAAATCCCCCCCCCCCCCCCCCCCCACGAGGACAGAGCAAGTCCGAGACCACCTCATGAGACTGAATGTGTACAAATGTATGAGGCTGGATGGCATGCATCCCAGGGTTCTGAAGGATCTGGCTGAGGTGGTTGCTGAGCCACTCTCCATCATATTTGAAAAGTTGTGGCTGTCAGGTGAGGTTCCAGATGACTGGAGGAAGGGTCATGTCACTCCCATTTACAAGAAAGGGAGCAAGGAGGAACCTGGGAACTACAGGCCGGTGAGTCTCACCTCTGCCTGGGAAGATCATGGAACAGATCATCCTGGATGACATGCTCGATTACATGAGGAATGAGTGCGTGATCTGTGACATCCAGCACAGCTTCATCAGAGGAAAGTCATGCTTGACCAGTCTGGTGGCCTTCTATGATGTAGTGATGGCATAGGTGGACAAGGGAAAGGCAATCGATGTCATTTACCTGGACTTGAGCAAGGCCTTTGACATGGTTCCCACCACATCCTCACCTCCAGATTGGAGGGAAGTGGATTTAATGGGTGGACCACTTGATGGATAAGAAACTGGTTGAAAGGCCACAGACAGGGTGGTCATCAATGGCTCTATGTCCAGGTGGAGGCTGGTAACGAGTGGTGACCCCAGGGGTCGGTCTTGGGACCAGTGCTCTTTAACATCTTTATCAATGGCATTGATGACGGAATCGAGTGCACTCTCCGCAAGTTTGCTGATGACACCAAGCTGAGTGGTGTGGTCAACATGGTTGAAGGAAGGGATGCCATTCAGAGGACCTCAAGAGGCTAGAAAGGTGGGCCCGGGTGAACATAATGAGGTTCAACATGGCAAAGTGCAGAGTTTTGCACTTGGGCCAGAGGAATCCCAGGCATCCATACAGACTGGAAGGAGCCATCCTTGAGAGCAGCCCTGTGGAGAAGGACCTGGGGGTCTTAATAGATTAAAAACTTAATATGAGCCAGCAGTGTGCCCTTGTGGCACTGAAGGCAAATGGTATCCTGGGCTCCATCAAAAGAGGGGTGGCCAACAGGGACAGGGAGGTGATTGTTCCCCTCTACTCTGCTCTTATGAGGCCCCACCTGGAACATTGCATCCAAGTGTGGAGCCCCCAGTACAAAAAAGACAGAGAGCTGTTGGAGAGGGTCCAGAGGAGAGCCACAAAGATGATCAGGGGACTGGAGCACCTCCCCTATGAAGACAGGCTGAGGGAGCTGGGCTTGTTCAGCCTGGAGAAAAGAAGGCTGCGGGGAGACCTCACTGCAGTAGGTGAAGGGACCTACTGTACCTAAAGGGAGTCTACAAACAGGAGGGGAATCAACTCTTTGAAAGGGTTGATAACTGCAGGACCAGGGAAATGGTTTTAACTTGAGGGAGGGGAGATTTAGGTTGGACGTCAGGGGGAAATTCTTTACAGAGAGACTGATGAGGTACTGAAACAGGCTGCCCAGAGGGGTTGTGGATGCCCCGTCCCTGGAGGTGTTCAAGGCCAGATAGGATGGGGCCTGGGCAGCCTAGTCTAGCATTAAATGTGGAGGTTGGTGGCCCTGCATGTGGCAGGGAGTTGGAGATTCATGATCCTTGAGGTCCTTTCCAACCCTGCCCATTCTGTGAAATTATTTTTTTTTACCTATAAGTGTTGAAACTTATTCTCAAATTTCTTTATGTAAATTGAAAGCAAGCTCCACATTTTTTGTTCACAGGACTGTTTTTATCCGCTGTATTAAAATGCATAATATTATTTGCCATAAATAGAGCTAGCAGAGCACTGTGTCCTCTCAGTGTCCTGGTTTCAGCCCAGACAGTGCCAATTGCAAATCCACACTGATATATCGTTGTTGTGAATGATGGGTGCATGCCCACAGCTGGACCGGGAAGCTCGGTGGAGCAGAGCTGCTGCCATAATAGTACAGGGCAGATGCCAGTCGAAGGATGACCAGGCCACACATGGGCTTCAGGGTGAAAATATACAACACAATGTCATCAGAAATGCAAACTTCACATTCCTATATATATTTCACTATGATTCCCCTACATTTTTGACTCTAGACACTGACAAGATTACTTACAGCCCATTCTTTATGAACCATTCCTTTAATGGTATAAAGCCATTTGAAGTGGAATATATGTTGTTGACTCGCTGCTACTGGGAGAGCTTATTCTAAAACAAAGGTTTAAACGTCAGATGTTTAAATGAAGAAAAAGAGCATAGGTTTGCAAATGTTTATTTAGTGCCTTCTAATTGCTGAGAGAAAATATCCTCTGTAGTTTTTTTGTGTTTTTTTCTATTCTTTTTTTTTTTTTCTTTTCTTTTTTCCCATATTGATAGATATACAAGATATGCAGGAATAAAAATAGAAAACTGTAATCAATATTTTTGGGAGTACTGGCACATTGCTGAGTCACATCACAAGTGAGACACTATGTTCAGAGAAGATAAATTGCAGGAAAATGGAAATTACTTGTTCTCTATTTCCATTGTAACTTTTAGTCTATGCTTATTACTCTGAATTAGAATTTTTGAGTGAAATCCAATCAGTACAAAAGGCTTTCAAATGGCATTCAAGCTTTTAATGAACTGATCAGAATGAGTTTAACAAATCCTTCATGTGCACAGAGCCTCTGAGTACAATAAAACATTACAGCTCATCCCTTGGGTGTGACAGAATCTTTGAGCAGCAAAAATTGTACAGCTTGAAAATACTGCACATACAATAAACTGCTTTCAGCTACAGCTACTTTCAGGCAGATTCTTGGAGTCAGATAGATTAACTAGCTGATATTTATCTAAAATGATTGTAATTTACTAACCTCACATTTCAAATAGACATCAAATTTGTAGGGAGCTGTGCAGAGTTAATTCATACTTTGATGTTCACCACTTCTGATCAGGCTCTGCACAAATCCTCCATCCTTTCTTTAAGTGCCCATAAGAACTGCTTGTCTGTATTTTGCAGGGAAGTTTAGAGCTGGAGTAGAATACATCTATAAGAAAAACAAGCATTAACTCCTAGATGTTGAGAACAGAAAAGCAAAAACAGAATTGGAAAATCATGCTGCAATTGCATAGTTTTAAAATAAATTTTGTTTTATTAGTTCTTCATGTGTGCCTTGAAAAAATGATGCAAATTTGTTAATAAAAAAGGGGCATCAAACAGCAATTCTTTGAAAACACAGAAAATTTTTAGTTTACACTGAATTATCTTAAGTTACTTTTCCCCATAAATATAGCTACAAACAACAGTTATAAAACAGTTAATTGGGATCAACCATGTCTGATGATCAGCTAATCAGGACTATTCACATTTTTGTCACGTATGATAATAAAAATACCCAGTTTACATTACCTTTGGGGAAAATAGAAAATTTTTGCAGTTGCGAATGATAATACACTTTTTCAATGGGAAAATGCATACTCTGAATAGTTCACAAACTTTTTTCTCTAGTGAAATCCTGCAAGAGCAGTAGCAAAAAAATAAAAATAAAAATATCCAAATTGTGATAGAGGAGACTGGGGGGCATAGATATGCCATGAATTTATGCACTGAAATAGCAAGCTCTCAAGGTCCAATTCAGTCTGGTTCCATGATGAATGGGAGCAGGAGGACACATGGATCCACACCCTGAGATGGGGCTAGAAACAAAACTATGGCAGTGAGATAAGGGAGAAAACTAATTTACTAAATAAGAAAGCAGAATGCAAGATAATGCAATATGATACAATATAATTGGATTTGAAGTGATAAATCAAATAAAATGAAAGAGTGTCCAAAACCAAAAGCCTTACTCTAATGCTGAAGATGAAACAGTTAGGGATTACACACCACAGAGATGAGCAGAAAGAAAGAAGGAGAGACCTGTGACTACCAATCGGTTTTATCTTTCCCTCTAAATGGAAGGTGGAAGCAGAATAGTGAGGTTTCTTGGGATCTGTAGCTTGTTCTTTCTTTTCTGAAAATCCAGTACCCAGAACTATAATCAATCCGCAGAAATGTAGCATTAACTCTTCAACTCCAGTGCATTACATGATGTTATGATGTGGAATACCAATAACAGAAATCATAAAACCACAACTCAGGCTTGAGGCCTGGGTTTAACTACAGTTTAAGTCCAAGAAATACTTTTGAATAAGTATAAACTGGAGATAGGAAACAGACTATCTGCAGAAAGATGGCTGTGAGACAGAACAAATCTCAGAGCAAGGAGCCCCTAGCATCACTAGCTGCAAAATAAATGCTGACGTAGATGGTGGCACCTGCGCTTTGTGCAAGGCATTATCTCTTTTATTCTGAAAGTTTGTTATTTTGATTTGAGCAGAAAAATACAATCAATCATGGAACACTGACACCTCATTTTCATTTCATCTTCTAAGCTAAGCAGATGAGGGAAAAAAGACAACCTTGTAAAAACTTAATTAACCAGAATTCATACTTTTTTTTTTTCCCCGTGAGTGAACCAGAATTATCTTTGTATATTTGCCGAATGTTAACACTAAGAAAATGTAAATCATATTGTAGCCTTTATATCTGCTAAATTCACACCATATTTTTTTTTTTGTTATTTTCGAGAGGATAGGAATGAACTTTCAGACAACAATGCTTACAAATAGATCTCTGCAAGCATAAAAGAATATTTCACTGATTATTTTCCAGTGCTTTTCATTATTACTGTGTTGTGATTAGGCATTGCAACTAAGCAACAGAAACTTGTAAAATTCACATACACTTTCACTGTCACTCAGTGCTTTAGTAGTTGGTGTCCTGAGTCCCTTTTGCTGTGTTCATTGCCTTAAACTATGTGTTACTTGAGGTAACAAGCTGAAATTATATTTCAAATATATAGGTGAATTTAGATGGCTTCTTTTCTGCTTACTAAAATAGATTAAGGATTGCAATATGTAAGCCTTTATTTGGATGATCTACTAACTGTAGCATGAATATCTACGCAGTATGACTTAGAACAATTATTCCTTCACTAATAAAAGTAGTATTTATTTATCTACTGAGTATTTTCTTCCAAAATGTATACAGAGTCAATGTTTTACTGAAAACACATATAAAGAAAGCTAATTCTTAGGACTTAGTTCTATTCAGACACAACAATTACAATTCTAGTTATTTTTCTATAATTAAGTACTTGATAAAATATTTCTTTTAGCTAGAATTACAAACATTTTAAAGCTAATGGTCAAGTAAGCATAAGCTGGCTTCTTATTGTTTCAGTCTCCTGTTCTTATGTTGGGAAAAAAAGATACATATATATATGGATCCTACAGAGAAGAAACAATGGAGGACTGCAAGTGAATTTCCACTCTAACGTAACATAATAAGTTGCACAATTCAACTTTGATATTTTTTAACTTTAGGTTGCTTTTCTTTGCATTAAATAAAAACATCTTTAATATTATATATGTGTTTTAGCATGGGGATCCGTATGTATTTTGCTTTTTCTGAAATAGAGAAGGTAATTGAATCATATCATCATCAGTGGGTCTTACCATTTTGATGAATCTGATAATGTCTTAGAAATGCCACCCACTATCAATTTATTTAGAACTTCGTACCACATTATCTCTTCTTTCTAAACTTAAGAAGATGCTCATCCACTTCCATGTGACACAGATCTAACTTCCTTTTGTCAATCTGTACTTTTCCATAACACTCCTCTTCCTTATTGCATAAATAAAATCAAATCTTTCTAATGCTCAAAGATGGCATTTTGTTCAGAAATGAAATTAAAACAAATCCTAAATAACATAAATCATTGTTAAATGAATTTTCTACTATCTATTCTCATATCCAGAGGAATGACATAGTGAAATCCTTCAATTTCTGCTGCTAAAATACTGGAGTATCTCCCTCTATTATAAAAATAAACAAACAAACAAATAAATAAATAAAATCTAACAAAAAAATAAACATTTGGAAAATTCTTTAGTACTCTCCTGGTATCAACAGATCAGTACTCCTCCCAGACCTCAAGACTTCCATTTCCATAAATATCTTAATGTTTCTTTAATAAACAATTAACATCCAGTAAAGAAAAAATACTAATTTTTGTATTGGTGAAGAGATTTTGTTCAAATTAAGGTTATTGTTTATTTGTCCACTTTCAAGATTAATTTAACCATATTGTTTTCTTTTTTCTTTTATTTCTTTTTTTTCTTTCTTTTTCATTAAGATTTTCTAGTGATTAATTCTTGAAATTCCAGATAGTTAGAGTGATAGATCCCAGAACAAAATGAAGTTATTGCTTTCTGTAACAAGTGTCTTTGAGTCCAACAAAGGCATTCAAACACCTGTTTTGAATATTAGCTTTAAGGAATGACACTATGTAGACACCTACATGCACATCAATTTTTAAACAAATTTGATCCAAAGAGAAAACTAAGTACCAGCATATAGTTCCCGGGATTATCAGAATCAAGTGTAGACTTTGGGGCTAAAACTGCAAAATGGATATCAATATTGTGTTGCAGGCATTTTTCTATATGAGTATCGCATTGTCTGAATTCAAATAAAATTCCTCTGAAAGATCCATGCCTTGGCTGATCAGGAAACATTCTGCTAGGAGTGCAAACAAATTACAGATATTTCTATGCTTCCAAATTGTTTTGTATGTTAAAGGAATCAGACAACTTCCCAGGTTGTCTTCTCATTCCTTTGTTGCTTCTTCTCAAATACCAAATATGACGGAATATTAAGTGACAGCCCAGATATTGAATCATATGGGTTCAATTTAATTACAGTAATTTTCTCTATTATACATAATATAGTACAATACACCAGTGAAGGAATGCCAGGAAACTATTTCATTCTGCCAGTGTTAGGACTAGATATAAGGAATAAATAAACTGTATATACTAGTTCATTTAACTTTCCTTAACTCGTCACCTGCATTCTGTAACAGTTGATCTCACAATGTTCTGTGTCATTTCATATTATTTATATCAAATCGCCAATTTGCAGTTTTATATGGCATCACAATGAAATAATTAAGTTATAGAATCAGAAAGTAGTTTAGGATAGAAAAGATCTCAAAGGTCATATGCTTACAACCTCTTGCTATGTATCCCATCCAATCTGTTCTTGAACACCTTCAGAGATGGGGCATTCACAGCTTCTCTAGACAATCTATTCCAGTGCCCCACCACCCTCTGAGCAACGAAATTCCCTCTATCATCAGTTTCTTCATTTTTTGTGTGTCATCTACACAAATCCCATAGTCTATGTTGTTGACTAAGATGTTGAAGAGCACCAGTCCCAAGGTGGATACCAGTGGGGGACACTGTTCATCACTGACCTCCACCTAGACATAGAGCAGTTGACAACTCTCTAATTGTGACCATCCAACCAACTTTTTATCCATCGTACAGTCCAGCCTTCAAATCAATATCTCTCCAATTTAACAATAAGGATGTGGTGTGGGACCATCTCAAAGGCCTTGTACAAGTCCAGGTAGCAATATTGATTGCCTTCCTTTATCCATCCGTGCTGTCCTTCCATTGGGGAAGGCATCAAACTAGACAGGCACTGGCAGGTCAGGAACTTGGCCCTTGGTGAAATCATACTGTCTGTCTCAGATTACCTTTTCATCTTAACTTAGTATATCCTCCAAGAGAAGCTGTTCCATGATCTTCCCAGGCACAGATGTGAAGCTCACTAGCCTGTGGTTTCCCAGGTCTTCCCTTCTTAGAAATGGGAGTGAGGGTTCTGTTTTTCCAGTCACCAGGGACTTCCTTTAACTGACATGATATTTGATGGATATGATGGAAAGTTGTCTGGTAACTACAACAATCAGTTCCTTCAGGACCTTGGGCTGCATATTATTGGGCTCCATACACATTCAGGCTGGTAAGGTGGTTGATCTTTACTTGTTGTAGGAGGGAGGCATCAGAAGCCTGACTGTCAGTGAAGACTGAGGCAAAGAACTGCTGCATATCTCAACCTTCTGCATGTCTGTTTTTCCCTGTTCTCCTTTCTCATATATCTACACCATAGCTTGCCTGATCTCAGCTCTGCAGTCATAAAGCATCCCTGTATTCTTCCCTGGCCACATCTTCCTGCTTCCACTACCTGCATTTTTCATTCTTATTCCTCAGTTTGACCAGTAGATCTTTGCTCAGCATTGCAGGTTTCCTGACTTCTCAGCATGATTTTTTATGCTGGAGGATGGAGAGCTCTTGTGTTCTCAGAAAGGTGTCCTTAAGAAGCTGTCAATTGCATTCTAAACGTATGTCCCTAGGATCAGTTTCCCAGGGGATCTAGTCCAGTAATTTCTTAAACAGGTGTAAGTTCATTTTCTGAAGTGCAGGGTCTTTATTCCACTGTTTGCCAGCCCCATGTTCCTTGAGATCACAAACTCTACAAAAGCGTGGTCACTGCAGTCCAGATTGCCTGTACTCTTAACTACTTTAACAATGAACTCCACACTGATGAGAACCAGGTCCAGTAACACTTCACCTCTGGTTGTTCTGTCCAATACCTATCTAAGAATTTGTTATCAATGGACTTCAGGGGTCCCCTGGACCCTTTGCAGCTCACTATTATGCTTTCCCATCTGATATCTGGGTAATAATCTCCCATCAAAGTAAAAACCTGTGAATGTGATGCTTCTTGTAACTGAAGCAAGAAGTCCTTAAGAATTCTGTTTGTCTTGGCCAATTAAAGTTGCTTCTAAGCAAGCTCTAATAAAAACAATATAAGGAAAAGAATATATTTCTCTACCCCTTTATCTTCCATCACAGATCAAATATGTGCTGAGACTCATTCTGGGTGGATTGCTGTCACACTGAATTGGTGGCAGTTCTTCACCTTTTCTCCTGCTGAAATCCTCCACCTGTTATCAGGCATGTTTTCGTAAGTCATACATTATGTATTAAAATCTCTGCATAATTCCATCATGCGATCTACATGCAGCTCTAAATTAAGAATACTAATCTCAGACATAATTAAGTGTAGCAAATCTTTCTCCAAAATCAGAAACTTTTGGCACAAGTAATTCAGTGTATTTTAGGCAGAGTATTCAAAGTTTCATCAGGCTGGAGAAAAAATACCTGTGACTGAGGAAGATGAAAATAATTTCAAATACACAGATGTTTCTGGCTTGGTTTTTTTTTGTTTTGCTGAAGTCCAGATAAAAGAATAACTGTATAAACTGTAACTCAGGTTCTACTGGTTGAAATTAATAATGATTACCCTGAAGATCAAAAGCAGGAGTTTCATAAAGTGCCAGAAGCAAGAAACCTTATTTTCAATTTAAACACTATAAATGAGTTTGTTAAGCACATACATTTGAAATACAGTCTATATCTTTACACTGTGTGGTAGTGCCCTGAAGTGAAACTCTAATAAAGAAAAAAAAAAAAAGGGGGGGGAGGGGGGAATAAAGGGGAATAAAACAAAATGCAAAGCACTATTTAGATAGCTACAGATGTGCTTTCTAGAAAATGATGTTATTTGGAAGAGCAAATCATGATCTGAAATGCCAACTTTGTACATAATATGCAATAAATATTGCAATCAGATAGTCATTGTTAATAGCCAATAAGAAGTTTGCTCAATTTTCTACCAGAAAAATCATACAATGATCTGCCAAAACACATTTTCTCAAAGATCTAGAGAACATATTTCATGAGATCATTTCTAAAAAGCAAGTAATGTTTTTTTGAAAATCAGGTATTTTTCAAACACCGTAAAGCACGTTTACTAACTTAGTGTAAATTGATCTTCTATGTCAAGTGGATATATTCGATAAAGGGTGTGATTTCCAAAAGCAAAAAATAAACCTCAATATATTGAATTCAATTCAATATTAAGCACATGGTTCTTTGTGGAACTCCATTTCCAGTACTACTACCCAGTCTTTCAAAACAGTAATTGTTTTCTTCTTGAAGAATTACACATAACTCTTTCAAGACAACAAAAAAATATGCACATGACTCAATCACCATCCCATGTTTTTACATATAGTAGTATATCCAATAATTCTCAATTAAATAATTAACTTTCTCTATGAGCTTCTGAGCCAGCCTTCTGGCTTCCTTACTGTTCACTCAAGTACATGCGTCCTTAGGTGCATGTTTCCAAGTCACAACTTCTTTGCAAAGACAATGAAAAGAATAGGATTAGATGACATTCAATTATTTTTGTTCATTTAATTTTCCCTGCAATAAAATTAGTCTAAAAAGTAAGATTGATTTCAATAATTAACAATAATTTCAATAAATTTCTGTCCTGCAGAAAGAGATGAGTAGTTCTAGATGACAACAAGTTGAATATGAGTCTGTAGTGTACCATGGTTGCCAAAATGGCCAACCATCCTCAGGGTGCATCAGGCCCAGGACTGACAGCTGGGAAAGGGGAAGGGTTGTTCCACTCCACTCTGTGCCCTCACCTTGAGCACAGCGGCACGTTTGGACACCACAGTATAAGAATGACAAAAACAGTTACTGTCCAAACGACAAAGGGAGTGAATGGTCAGGGGGGCAAGATGTTTGAAGATGGGCTGAGGTCTCTTGGTGTGTTCAGCCCAGAGCAGGAGGCTGAGGGGAAGAATCATGGCAGCCTACAGCTGCTCACAGGGAGCAGAGTGGCAGCACTGAGCTCTGCAATCTGATGACAGTGACAGAGCCAAGGGAATGACATGGAGCTGCAACAGAAGAGGGTCAGGTTGGGTGTTAGGAAAAGGTTCTTCAGAAGAGGGTGATCAGGCACTCAATTTGTAATCAAAGCTAGCTCTTAATCAAAGCTCAACTGAATTTAAATTGCAAAGTTGATTTCTCACTAAATCTGTATTAATTAAGAGCTGGAAACAGTCTTGTCTTTTTAAGGTAGACCAAGACTTAGTTTATATAGCTCTTTTACTTGAGGACAGGAAATAAAAACTGCACTTCTTGCTTTACCCATTTGTCTAGTCCAGTTAATTTTCTGTACAAAATCCTAAATAAGGACAGAGGTCACAACCATGCAAAATATGTTAAATAACACATCCTGTTTTATTTCAGTGATACGTGTTCATGCTACATGCACACTGTCACCTTTAAGTATATGAGTTAACTTGAACTAGACAATTAATATGTATATCTCAAAGTAGGTACGGTAGTACTTGCTTACCTACTGAATTCAGGTGTCTGATTTTTACCTATAATTGGCCTATAAACTGCAAGAAATGCAATTACTCTATTTGAATGTAATGAAAAGTAGAAGGACAAAAGGCATTTATTCTCCTAACAGTACCATCAAATAATACAGACTGTACAATTGAGCAAAAACCTTATGGCTCTAAAGCTCCATGTCTATTTTCATCTTCTTCAGGGCACATCCATTCGGACTTTGTATTACTACTCTCAGCTCTGACTATCATATACTACACACAGTACAGATGAATCTCTTTCCAGTTATCCTATAGTACATCCTTGAAGTTTACTGCACTATATTAAGTTAAAGAAAGCTGAAAGCTCTCTTTCTCTGGAACTATTTTTAATTAGCTTTCTGAATAAGAACTAAATTAAGATCTGGGGAGTGGGAATAAGATGGGATTATCTTATTTGGGTTGCAGTGACATAATTATGAGACAACAGAATCAAATGAGACGAAAAATCAGAACGCAAATCCTTTCATTCATATTATGCCACTCAGAAGAAATGATCAAACAACATTGTGCTAAGAATTTATTAATTTTAGTGAATTAAGTTTCTTTAACATTAATTTATTTTCCTGAAAGATAGTGACTACATCTATGACAACTGATTTAGAGACTTAAAAGATCAGTTAGAATTATACAGAAGAAATTCTGTCAAGTTTATGAAGCTACTGATTTTTGAGATTAGCTTACTTATCAAGGAACCCACAATGAGTTAACATAGAATCATAGAATAGGTCAGACTAGACTGAGTTGGAGGAGATGTCAAAGATTATCAAGTTCCAACATAACTGCCACAAGACATCACGTGTATGCACATGTCTTTTTCATCTACAGTAATTCTATTGGATTGGATTCTCTGCTTCACAGTTCTCACCACTACTTGATCTTGCAAGATAAAGACAATGACCCACATCACCTCCAAAAGTCCTAGAAAAGAAAAAAAAAAAAAAAGAAATTACCTTAACTAGTTGAGTTTTCAACTGTCAAATTCTCATAGTCTTATCCCTCAGACAGTGGATACCTAGCATCATCAGAATTCAGATGTAGTGTCTCTGTAGAGTTCGTATCTTGATAACTCTGCTATGCTTGGACTATATGCACCTCTTCCATTAAAAAAGGAAAAGATATCCTTTATTAAAATCAGTGATGCAAAACTACTATCTTCTGAGAAAATTTCATTATGACGATTGCTTCTTCTTAATTCTCTTGCCTAAAGTCACCTGAAAGTTATACCAAGCTTCAATCAGCAAACAGAAAAACTTATTCACTTTATATAGTCATGTTAGGCTAAAGGTTCACTTAGCACCTGGATATATTGAAATATGTTCAGTTTTGGGCCCTTCGCTGTAAGAAAAACATCGAGGCCATGGAGCATGTCCAGAAAAGTGTAAAAAAGCTAGTGAGCTATCTGGAGCCTTGTGAGGATCGTCTGAGGGAGCTGGGATTGTTCTGACAGGAGAACAGGAGGTTCAGGGGTGACCTTATCACTATCTTTAACTACCTGAAGGGATATTGTGATGACAGAGGAGTTGGCCTCTTCTCCCGTGTAACTAGGAATAGGACTAGAGGGAATGGCCCCAAGTTGTGCCACGGGAGATTCAGGTTGGACATTAGGAAATATTTCTCCAGGAGAGTGGTCAGGTGCTGGAATGGGCTGTCCCATTTCTCACCAGAGAAATGGTAGAGTCACTGTTCCTGGAGATGTCCAAGAAATGTTTAGATGTTATACTGAGGAACGTGGTTCAGCGGGAAATATTGTGATAGATGGACAGTTGGACTGGATGATCCTAGAGGTCTTTTCCAAACTCGACTTATAATTTACTTACTTAGTTTATGGCATTTTCTAGAAAGATGATGAATAAGAAGCAGCTTGCAAGTCCCTTAGGACAGTTAGTCTTTAGAATATCAATGTCAATGGTTTACAGGCTGGTTCGGCCCAGTTCCGAGACTAGTGGGGCAAAGGGATTTCAGACCTGCGTCCCCAGAATAGGGAAACCAGGGACCCCAAAATAATTTAAAAAAAACAGTGGCAACAATCTGAGGAGAAACAAACTAACTTACTAAATATAGTATCAAAATGCAAGATAACACTATAATACAATATAATTAGGATTGAAGCTAATAAATAAAACATAATGAGAGAGTGTCCAAAAGGTGGATAGGCCTCACCATAATGCTGAAGTGAGATGTACAGTCCAGTTGAGCATCATGGAGGAGACTCTGATGAAGAAAAGGAGGTCAGATGGCCTTGCCAGGGGTTATATCTACTCTCTAACTTCAAAGTCTCCTGGCCTATGTAGTTCTTTGCCTCTTCCAGACAGGTACTCAGAACTTGAGCTTTGACACTTTAACTCCCAGCACACTACATGATGTTATGATGTGGAATACCTATAATCAAAAATCATAAAACCATTACATTCCACATTTATTCTGCATCACCACATCATGCTTAATATATACAAACAAACCATAATTAACAAGCACTAAACACACGCACACACAAACCTATATATATATACATGGAATTACTGACTGCACTCCCTCAACATCAAATTCCCTTGCAGTACGCATTGAACATTCTTATTTTTCTGCGTCAGCCACCAAGTGGACCAAAGTCCCTGGGCAAAAACAGTTCTGTGAAGAGGTTTGCCCTTCCCAGAAGTTGGAAGAACCGAAACTGCTTTTCCCAACATGCTCTTTACATGCACTACAGGGACCTTATCACCCTTGACAGTATGTAGGGAGCTGGCTGTACCATCACAATTGATCAATCCTCTAGTACTGACCAACCAGGTGGCTTCTGCCAAATGCTTCTCCCACTGCTTTAAATGTTCCGCCACCCATTGCTTTCAACATGGTTTTAACAAACCATTGTATCATTCAATTTTACCAGAAGCTGGTGCATGATAGGGGATATGACAAATCCACTCGATGTCATGATCTTTAGCCTAAGTATTTACAAGACAATTTTTGAAATGAGTCCCATTATCTGATTCAGTTCTTTCTAGAGTACCATGTTGCCACAGAACTTGCTTCTTGAGACCCAGTATGGTGTTTTGGGTGGTAACATGGTAACATTCAAGCCACCCCGTGGTTGCCTCCACTATAGTAAGCACATAACTCTTACTATTGCAAGATTGTTGCAAGGTGATATAATCAACCTGCCATGCCTCCCCATATTTATATTTTTTTGCCATTGCCCTTCCTCCCAAAGAGGTTTCATCTTCTTGGCTTGTTTACCTGTCATGCATGTGTCACAGTCATGAATAACCTGTGCAATAGTGTCCATAGTTAAGTCCACCCCACACTCTCCAGCACAATTGTATGTTGCATCTCTTCTTTGGTGGCCCAAAGTCTCATGGGCTCAATGAGCTAGAAATAATTCACTCTTGTGTTGCCAGTCCAGATCTGTTTGAGCCACCTCAATTTTGGCAGCTCAGTCTACCTGATCGTTATTTTGCTGTTCTTCAGTAGCCTGACTCTTGGGCACATGAGCATCTACATGGTGCACCTTTACAACCATGTTCTTCATTCAGAGAGCAATCTTTCCACAGTTAAATATGTCTGCCCCCTCTTTGCCAGTTATTTTGCTCCCACTGCAGTAACCTGTAACAACCCCCATAAGGCATTTGCCATGACTCAGTATAAAGATAAAGCATTGACCACCTCTCCCATTCAGCAACATCTAAGTCCAGTTGAACATCTTTTACCTCTGCAAATTCTCCGTTCCCTTCAGTGACCTCTGCAACCTGTCATGTGGGGCTCCACACAGCAGATTTCCATCTGCGATGCTTTTCCACATACATGATCCATCCATGAACAGGGCATATTTCTTTTAGTTTTCTGGTAATTCACTGTATGGTAGAGCCTCATTAGCTCACAATACCTCTTCTGCTGGTGATGTTCCAAACTTTTTACCTTCAGACCAGTCCATGGTCACCTCTAGGATTCTGGACAGCTGAGGAAACACATCTAAGTTCATTGCACAATCAATACAATCCCCTTACTGCAAATGGCATCAGTAGCATGACAGGTGGAGGAAACCTTTCTCTTAAACATCCAGTTCAGCAGTGGCAGTCGAGGATCCAGAAGGAGCTGTGTTTCAGCACCGATCACTGTGGAAGCAGCCCAAAAATTCTCATACGTGGCTAGGATCTTCTTTTCAGTTGGAGTGTAGCACTGTACAGAGCCCCTGTACACTCAGCTCCAGAATCAGACTTGGGTCTCTCTTGAGGCTCTTTGCCACAAGCTCCAAGTGAGATCTTTCTCTCCAGCAGAAGTGTAGAGGATGTTCTTTATATTCTGTCCCATCCATACTGGCCCCAGAGCCACAGCATGGGCTATCTCTTGCTTAGTCTGCTCGAAAGCCTACTGCTGCTCAGGACCCCATGCAAAATTATTCACACCTGATAAAGGGGACTTACAATGAGGCTGTGGTTTGGAACATGTATTCTCCAGAAACCCACTAAAAGCTTTCTTTTTTCTTATTAGTGGGTGGAGACATGGCAGTGATTATGTTGATCACATCTCCTGGGATGTGACGACATCCATCTTGCCACTTTATACCTAGGAACTGAATTTCCTTTCACGTTGCTTTGCTTAATAGCGAAACCAGCGTGCAGAAGGATCTGGATTATTTGCTCTCCGTTGCACCGTTTTTGTAGCAATCGGTACCCACTGCTCTTTCACTCGTAGCAACCCCACAACAGACGGATCTTCTGACAGGCCAGGCAAAACAGACAGCTGCTTAATGTTGTCGGCGTCTACAGCAGCTATTCCAAAGACCCACTGATACCCCTTAGGATTCTTGAAATGCCCCCTTCTGAGGTAATCAATACTTAGTATACATGGAGCCCAAGGACCAGTCAAAATGGGATGCTTTTGCCAGTCCTTACCAGTGAGGCTTATCTCAGCCTCTAACACAGTCAATTCTTGAGAGCCCCTAGTCACTCCAGAAATATGGATTGATTCTGTTCCTTCATGACTTGAGGGCATCAGAGTGCACCAGTGTCCACCAGTGCCTTATATTTCACTGGTTCTGATGTGCCAGGCCATTGAATCCATGCAGTCCAATAAACTCTATTATCCCTTTCCCTCCCCTGACTGAGGGCAGGGCCCCTCTATTCATTACCTGTAATAACCGGAGCAACTGCACTGGTGGTTGATCTGCTTTGTAATTCTCTCACTCGTGCTCATAGTACAGGAGTAGCTTGGTGATGCCACTTCCTCATGTCTTCTCCATGGTCACATAAGTAACACCACAAGGCAATTCGTGACGTAGGATTCTTTACTGGAGCCAGGAAACGTTTGCCTTTAACAGCTGAGATTTTTGATGGTACATGTGAGGAGGATTGTTCATCATCCTTAATTAGTTGGATTCACATCAATTTGATCAGCTCCTTCATTAGACTCTTCTGATCACCCTGTTGTTCATCAAGCGTTTCTGATACTACTACAGGTTTGTCATGATTAATCAGTGAAGACACTTGCTCTTGCACTTTATTAGTTTGGTCTGTTAGTTGAGAGATGGTGGAAATGGATGCACAAGTTGTGGGTAGTTGCTGTTCATAGCTGTGGAGCGTAAGAATCAATTCAAAGATGAAGGGTCTTCTCTGCTGGTCCTGGTATCTGTCAGACGCTGACAATAGTGTACCGGCGTATCTGTCTGGTGCTGTTGTTATGTGTTTCTGCCATATATCAGGCGTCATCCTCACTCTCTCAGGGTCATGGTCTTGGTGTGGGTCATTAGGAACAAAGTTAGGGTCATACATTTCCACCACAGCCATTTCCCTCAGATACCGGATACCATTTTCAATTGTATCCCACCTTCTCATCGCAGGCTTCAAGCCTTCTTTGAAGGGATACCTTTCCTTCACAGCTATTAACACTCGTTCCCAGAGGATGGCAGCCCCATCCAAACATCAACTAATTCCTCTGTCAACAGCTGGATCTCTGGCAATGGCTCCGAGTTGGCGAGCTTCATTACCATCTAGAGACAAGCTACTGGCCCCGGCATCCCAACAGCGAACCAACCAGGAAACAAGAGTTTCACTCGGGTGCGGTGTAAACTCCTTTCTTGAGCCTTGGATTTCAGTCATCTTCAGAGGCCAATGAGTAGTAATAGAGATTTCCTCTTCATCACTCTCCTCTTCATGTCTCCTAGTTTTTCCTTTTGCCTTTCCTGATGATGGTGGTTCTGAGGAGGACCCCTCACCAGGATCTTCCTCCACTTCCTCATCCTCTTCTTTTTTTCCGTTCTAGACGCGTGGACACTCGTTTCCATTTCTTGCCTTCCACCAGAGCGACTGTTACTGTTACTGGTGTCTCCTGTAATTGATCAGATTTGACTTGATTCTTCCCTTTGGCTTGAACCTCAGCTCGGAAACTCTCTCTCTATAGAATAGTATTATATAGGGTGCAGTTGTACCTCCTTAGATTTATATAAGCCGCACTGTCCCCGACTCAAATACTGGCTTAGTTTCTCAGGATCCCATAGGTGTTCAAGAGTGAAATCCCATGACATTGCGGGTCCCCATGCTTCTAAGATTTTTCCTAAACCTCTCCATATTCCCTGCCAGTCAGCATTCTCTGGTTTTGGAGGAGACTCCTTCTGCTTACTATGCCTATAGTGAACCACTTTCAGGTAAATTGATATGAGCAGGACCACACTCATCAACATGAGCAGGGCTACGCCCACATATATGAGCATTAACTGACTATCTGAAGAATGTCTGACAAACCGAGAGGAAAATCTGGAAGCTGGTCTGAACATCGTGGGTCTGTAAAATTGGCCATTCCATCTGGGAAGTAAATGTCAAAATTCATATCATGCCACATTCCATATAGGTACCAGTATAGGTACCATACAGGTGTCTCCATCCATGCCCTTACGCAGTTGTATATGGACACAATTGTCCAACAAAAAGATATGACATTGATGATGGGCCAGCAGGTCATGAGTAACATTATAGCTATTAATCCCTTACGCAGTGCCCCCACGGAAAAGAATGGGTTCATCGCTGGTGTCTGCTAAAAAGAAAGGGTTAATGAATTGAAACTACCAAGAGGAGGAGAACAAAAAAGAGGCATTATCCAGACCAAGCTGTGCTCAAAGTTTATAAATATCTCAGAATACTGGCAGTACGCCTGGTCTTTCAAGGTCAAGTTTTCCAGCACAAAAACCTGAACTACTGATAATGCTCCCTAACAAAACTCTCTAAGAGCAGAGGAGATTCGTTCTAAAAGCTTAAAAATGACTATGCCCCATTCTCCATCAAAAAAATCTGTCATGGCATTAACTAGATCAATCTATGCCTGTGACAGGGGGCAGTAGGCCCCTTACCCTCTGTTCCCATCCCGGCCCCAAACAAAATGGGAAGAAAGGAGGGGAAAAAAACAACAGCGGCAACAATCTATGGAGGAAAACTTATTTTACTAACTATGATATTGGAAATGCAAGATAACACAATATATAAGATCTAATTGAAATTGAGACTAATAAATCAAATAAGATAGAAGAGAGTGTTCCCAAGACCGAGTCAAACCTGAAAAGCTTGGAACGGCTAGGAAACATGCACTCAACCCAGACAGTAAGAGACCACTTCCCCCCCCCCTACCCCCCTGGAAGGGTCAGATCCCATGATTTCTGTCATGTACAGGGATAGGTACATGGAGCTGGAGCATCAACACTTTAGTTCCAGTACACTACATGATGTTTTGATGTGGAATACTGAAAACCAAAAAACATAAAACCATGACAAATGACAATTTCTTTGGTCATGTTCTCACTTTCATTTGGATCCATTTGCACAGCTGGGGGCAGCTAAAAATTTCTCTGGAGCATGCAGTAATTCGTCCCTACATGAATGAAATAGTGATTTCTACTTCAGCTGTCTGAGGCAGTTCACAGAATCACAGAATCATCAAGGTTGGAAAAGACCTAAAAGATCATCCAGTCCAACCATCACCAATACTCCCCAGCTAAATCCTATCCCTCAACACAACATCCAAACGTCTCTTGAACACCTCCATGTTCGGTGACTCCACCACCTCCCTGGGCAGTGCATTCCAGTGCCTGACCACCCTTTCCGAGAAGTAATATTTCCTAATGTCCAGCCTGAATCTCCCCTGGCGCAGTTTGAAACCATTGCCTCTAGTTCTATCACTGTCTACATGAGAGAAAAGGCTGACCCCTAGCTCACCACAACCTCCCTTCAGGAAGTTATAGAGTGCTATGAAGTCTCCCCTGAGCCTCCTCTTCTCCAGGCTGAACAATCCCAGCTCCTTCAGCCGCTCCTCATAAGGCCTGTGCTCCAGGCCCCTCACCAGCTTCGTAGCCCTCCTCTGAACATGTTCCAGGGCCTCAATGTCTTTCTTGCAATGAGGGGCCCAAAATTGAACACAATACTCAAGGTGCGGCCTCACCAGTGCCGAGTACAGGGGGACAATTACCTCCCTATTCCTGCTAGTAACACTGTTTTTGATGCAAGCCAGGATGCCGTTAGCCTTCTTGGCCACCCGGGCACACTGTCGGCTCATGTTCAGCCGAGCATCAATCAACACCCCCAGGTCCGTTTCCTCCACACAGTCCTCCAGCCACTCCGCCCCAAGCCTATAGCGCTGCCTGGGGTTGTTGTGGCCAAAGTGCAGGATTCGGCATTTGGTATTGTTGAACCTCATCCCGTTGGCTTCAGCCCAGCTCTCCAGCCTGTCCAGATCCCTCTGCAGGGCCTCGCTACCCCCAGGCAGATCCACACTCCCAGCCAATTTGGTGTCGTCTGCGAACTTACTGAGGGTGCACTCAATGCCCTCATCCAAGTCATCAATAAAGGTATTGAAGAGGACAGGCCCCAGCACCAACCCCTGAGGAACACCACTCGTGACCGGTCGCCAGCTGGATTTAACTCCATTCACCACCACTCTCTGAGCCCGGCCCTCCAGCCAGTTCCTTACCCATCCAAGAATGTACCCGTCCAAGCCACGGGCTGCCAGCTTCTGCAGGAGAATACTGTGGGAGACAGTGTCAAAGGCTTTGCTGAAGTCTAGGTAGACCACATCAACAGCCTTTCCCTCATCCAGCAGATGGGTCACTAGATCATAAAAGGAGATCAGGTTGGTCAAACAGGACCTGCCTTTCATGAACCCATGCTGGCTAGGCCTGATCCCCTGGCCATCCCGCACATGCCACATGATCTCCCTCAAGACAATCTGTTCCATAACCTTCCCTGGAACCGAGGTCAGGCTAACAGGCCTGTAGTTCCCCGGATCCTCCTTACAACCTTTCTTGTAAATGGGAGTCACGTTGGCAAGCCTCCAGTCTTCCGGGACCTCACCAGTCAACAAGGAGCGCTGGTAGATGATGGAAAGCGGCTTGGCTATTACCCCCGCCAGTTCCCTCAGCACTCTCGGGTGGATCTCATCCGGCCCCATGGACTTGTGGCAGTCCAGTTGGAGTAGTAAGCCTCTGACCGTTTCTTCCAGAATCACAGGGGGTTTAGCATGCTCCCCAGGCGAGACTACCAGGTCAGAGAGAGGAGTACCCCGAGGATAACTGGTCTGACCTTTAAAGACAGACGTAAAGAAGGCATTCAGAACCTCCGTCTTTTCCTTATCCTCAGTGGTCACATTCCCAGCATCATCCAGCAAAGAGTGGATATTCTCCTTTGTCCTCCTCTTACTGTTAATGTATTTATAAAAGAGTTTCTTATTCCTTTTCACCCCAGCGGCCAGGTTAGATTCAAGCTGGGCTTTTGCCTTTCTGATTTCACCTCTACACATCCTAACGGCTTCCTTGTATTCATTCTCAGTTGCCCGTCCCTCCTTCCACAGGCGGTAGATTCTCTTTTTCTCCCGGAGCCTCAAGAATAGCTCCCTATTCATCCACGCCGGTCTTCTTCCCCGCCTGCTCATTTTGTGTCTCAGGGGAACCGCCTGCTCCTGCACCCTTAAGACTTCCTTCTTGAAGAGCAACCAGCTCTCCTGGACCCCTCTGTTTGCTAAGACTGAATGCCAGGGGACTCCCCCTACTAGTCTCTTGAACAATTCGAAGTCCGCCCTCTGGAAGTCCAAGGTAGCAGTTTTACTATTCCCCTTCCAAACTCCACCATGAATTGAGAAATTTATCATTTCATGGTCACTCTGTCCAAGGCAGCCCTCAACCTCCACATCTCCCACCAGACCTTCCCTGTTTGCAAACAGTAGGTCTAGCGGGGCAGTTCCTCTCGTGGGCTCTCTTACCAGCTGCATCAGGAAGGCATCCTCTACACACTCCAAAAACCTCCTAGACTGCTTCTTACGCGCTGTGTTGTACTCCCAGCATATGTCAGGGAAGTTGAAGTCCCCCATGAGGACAAGGGCTGACGACCATGCAGCTCGTGCCAGCTGCTTGTAGAATACCTCATCTGTCACTTCATCCTGGTTTGGCGGTCTATAACAGACGCCCACCAGGATGTCTGCCTTGTCAGTTGTCTGCACTGTAGGATTCTGGAAATTCAGTACAGCCATAGGAAATATTTTCTTCTCTGTATGGGACACTACAGGGACAGACCTGAACTAAATATTAGAGTTAGTCCTTTCAGACTGCTTGGTGATGCGGAACTGCCCAGCTGACAACAGAGGTGGTCTGGTGAAATCGACAATACCTGGTTGTTTTATTTTTCTTTTCTGAACCTATGTCTGACCTTGTCTCCAACAGTAAGACACAGTAAATCTGGAAAAATCAATAGAGGAAAAGTGTCTATATCACTGTCATGTTTTTATGATTTCTGTTTAATATTCCACATCAGAAGATCATGTAGTGCACTGGGAGTTAAAGAGTTAATGCACCACTTCCATAGATTATCAATATTTCTGGTTCTCAGAAGGGAAAGAACAAACTACAGATGTGAGAAGACATCAATGTTCTGTTTCTGTTTTCCATTCAAAGGGAAAGATAAAACTGGTAGTCATGAGATTGCACCTTTTTCTGCTCATCTCTCTGGTCTTTGCTCCCTAGCCATTTAACATTCAGTATCAGAGTAAGACTTTTTGCTTTTGGACACTCTAATTTATTTTATTTATTAGCTTCAATTCCAATTGTACTGTCTTATATTGTGTTATCTCTCATTCTACTATCATAGTTAGTAAATTCGTTTTATCCCTTAGTTCATTACCTCTGTTCTGTCTTTAGGCCGATCTCCCTACTTTTTTCCTCCCCATCATTCCCCTCTCTTGGGGCATTAGTCTGTGGGCCTTTCTGTTCCATTAGTCACAGAATCAGGCCATAACCACTGACAATCACTTTTGTGGCTCTAGAATCCCAAGCATACTGCAATCCATGAAACTGAATAGTGAGCTACCTCAGTTTTAGAGAACTGAATTTGATGAAGAATCTGGGCAAAAAGTAAGATAAAGTTTTCACTGACCTGAAAAAAGCTTAAAAATCTTCAGTTTCAGCATTCATTGAAGGCTTGCTGTGTGACTGTGATGCTTTTGTGTGCAGTGGATCAATATATACCAGATGCACTGTTGAATGTGTTTTGTTGAAAAAAAAGCTGCCATTAATCATAGAATCATAGAATCATAGAATCATAGAATCATAGAATCATAGAATCATAGAATCATAGAATCATAGAATCATAGAATCATAGAAGAGCAGGACCTGGCACTTGGCCTTGTTGAACCTCATCTCATTCACCTCAGGCCAGCACTTATTTACATTCACCTTAGCCCAGCTTATTTAGATTCCTCTGAAAAGCCTCTCTGCCCTCCGGCAGATCGACACTACCTTCCAACTTAGTGTCATCTGTAAACTTACTGAGGGTACACTCAATCCCCTCATCTAGGCCATCAATAAAGATATTAAACAAGATAGGCCCCAGTACCAATCCCTGGGGGAAACCACTTGTAATGGGTCGCCAGTTGGACTTAAGTCCATTAACTACTACCCATTGGGCACAGCCCTCTAGCCACTCCCTTAACCAAAGAAGGATTTACCTGTCCAGGACACAGCCAGCCAGTTTCTCCAGGAGAATACTGTGAGAGACCATGTGTCATGGTTTTACGTTTTTTGGTTTTCAGTATTCCACATCAAAACATCATGTAGTGTACTGGAACTAAAGTGTTAATGCTCCAGCTCCATGTACCTATCCCTGTACATGACAGAAGTCATGGGATCTGACCCTTCCAGGGGGGTAGGGGGGGGGGGGGGGGGGTCTCTTACTGTTTTACTCTTGGCCGGGGGTACCTGGGGGGTTGGGTTTCGAGAGCCTTCCAAGCTTTTCAGGTTTCACTTGGTCTCAGGAACTTTCTCCTATCTCATTTGATTTATTAGTCTCAATTTCAATTAGATCTTATTATATTGTGTTATTTTGCATTTCCAATATCATAGTTAGTAAAATAAGTTTTCCTCCATAGATTGTTGCCGCTGTTGTTTTTTTCCCCCCTCCTTCCTTCCCATTTTGTGTGGGGCCAGGATGGGATTAGAGGGTAAGGGGCCTACTGCCCCCCTGTCACGAGTATAGATTGATCTAGTTAACGCCGTGACACCATGTCAAAGGCTTTGCTGAAGTCTACGTAGACTACATCAACAGCCTTTCTCTCCTCTAACTGTCTGGTCACCCAGTTGTAGAAGGAGATGAGGTTGGCCAAGCACAACCTGCCTTTCATGAAACTTTGCTGACTGGGCCTGATCCCATGTATGCCACTCTTGTGCCATGTGAAATCACTCAAGACGGTTTGCTCCTTAACCTTCCCTGGAACCGAGGTAAACAGGCCTGTAGTTCCTGAATCCTCCTTACGGCCCTTCTTATAGATGGGAATTGCATTGGCAAGCCTCCAATCCTCTGGGACCTGTTCAGATAACCAGAGCCACTGGTAGATGGCAGAGAGTGGCTTAGCAATCACAATCACCAGCTACCTCAGCACCCTAATGTGGAGCCCATCCACTTGCATGGACTTGTGACAGTCCAGATGGAGGAGAAGGTCTCTGTCTCCGTCTGAATCATTGGAGGTGTATTCTGCATAGCATCCCAGACTTCCAGATCAGGGTGTAAAGTGCCCTGAGGATAACCGATCTGCCTGTTAAAGGCAGATGTAAAAACCTCAGACTTCTCCTTATCCTCAGTAGTCACATTCCCCTCTGCATCAAGTAAAGGACAGAAATTCTCTTTGTAAATTTGTAGAAGGATTTCTTATTCTCATTTACTGCAGTGGCCAATCTGAGTTCAAGTTGGGCTTTTGCCTTCCTAACTTCCTCCCTGCATACCTTCGCAACTTCCTTATAATCTCCCCAAGTAGTCTGTCCCTTCTTCCAGAGGACATAGACTCTCTTTTTCTTCTGGAATCTCAACAGTAGTTCCCAGTTCATCCACACGAGTATTCTTCCCTTACAGCTTGCCTTATGGCATTCAGGGACAGCCTGTTCTTGTGCCTTTAAGATTTCCATCTTGAGGAGTGTCCAGGCTTCCTGGACCTCTTTATCCTTAAGGAGCAACTCCCAAGGGAGCCCTGCAACAGGCATCGTGAACAGGTCAAAATCCACCCTTAGCAACACTCATTCACATCATTCAGCATGTCCACCTTCTTGTTTTGTGTGGATTCCAGTTACCAACTGAGAGGACAGAGGAGAACACAACTTGTGCTCCTGATTCCTTCAGCAGTCTTTCCAGAGCCCTGAAGTCCCTTTCAATCACCCAAAATCTTCTTTTGCCTACCTCTTCATTTCCAATATGAAAAACTAATAATGGACAGTAGTCAGAGAGCTCAACATGGCAGTTGTCTGAATCACTTCCCTTTCTTCCATGTGCCTTCTACTACAGAAGCTGTAGAAGCAATTTCATGCAATAAATAAATAAATAAATAAATAAATAAATAAAATGAGGTGATGAATAAGAAGGAAAGAAGTAGGGGGTGTGTGGAGAGGGTGGAACCAAAGAAAGAATTGAACCTGAAAAAGCTTCTCCCACAGTCATTGTGATTACATCCACAGGTTTCCCAAAGTGTATTTACATTGACATATCTGTCAATTTTCCATATAACCATTTTGGATTTTCATCATCAATGTTAACTGAAATATTACTAAGGTACTTTACTCTGTAAGTGTAAGGAATTGCCACAGTTTCTTTGTTGTTGTTGCTGTTGTTGTTGTTGTTTGATTACATTTCCAAGCTCATTTTTCTCACATGCCTTCCTGAGAAAACATTAGTGATTTGATGGAGGTTTCTGCCCCTACCTGCAAATATGTTTGTTTGCTTGTTTCTGAGAAGAAACAGAAAAGAAACTTAGTTAATTAACAAACCCATATAAAAAGAAATCCTTCCATTCAGTGTCAACAGAAGCATTATCAAGAGACAGACTATTTTACAGAAGACTACGCACATACTGGGAGATATGTCAGTGCTCTGTGCTCCTTTTTTTTTTTTTTTTTTTTTTTTTTTTAGGGTAAATCTATCCTAGAGGCTGGTGCTAAAAATAGAGTGAATGCCAGCCAAGTTTCTATTTCCATGATTATCACTGTTCAGATGATCTCTATTTCAGAAAATAAATAAATAAATAAATAGAAATCCTTGGAACTTAACAACCAAATGTTCAGAATAAAATCAAAAGCTGTATCCTCTTTGGGTTCACCATAGAGAATTAGTCACAATGTTGATTAAACACTGCACTGCCACAAACTTTCACAATTAAGATATCATAAATCACTGCCTTATTTAGTAAATATCAAACTATGTAAGGATTTTAGTGCAAAATAAACTGCTCAGGAACTGGCTTAGCTTTCAGTTAATCAATATACAGAAAATATAATGTCATGACATCTCTATAAAGCTGGTTAAAGCACTTATACATGAGTAATGTTATAACTTCAAATAAGCAAAATCTTGAGAAATGTGAGCGTTCCTATTAAAATGATAGTCAATCTGAGGAATTTAAACAAGAAAAAAAAAGCATTTAGAATCTATACACAGGAGAAATAAAGTGAATCCATGTTCATATTTCTGTAACAAGATTGAAAACTAATTCAGTCTCTGAGTATCAAATAGATTCAAATGTATTCTGTTAATTACTTCTCTCCTTCTTAAAATTGATTGACTAATTAATTAAAATGTAGGCAAATAAATAAAAAATGATGGACATCTCTATGCAATTTGATATGTTAGCAAACTCCAAAATTTTACTTTCTGATACTGAAATTTCCAACGCTAAAGACACTAAGTTTTTGCCTCTTATCTTCAGTGTATAAGGCATAACTGTATATGGCAAGGAGAAGTCACGTAGCCCAATCCGCATTCTTACACTGTACGTAACTACATGGTCATTGTTGCAATTTTTTTTCTTTTTTTGGTCACACAAATGAAGACTTAAATTGTTAATTTTAAAATACAATCTAACTGTTTGGACGGAGATAATTTCCTTCTATCCTTTCATATGGGCCTACAATGTTCTTAATCTGATTTTTGTGCTTGTCAAGTGCAAATAAAAAATAATATTTAGAGCAAGACCTGACTGGGAATTCTCCCACATAAAGGTTTGCAAACAATATGAACAAATGAGAATATAATATATAGAATATAAACAAAGAGAAGGAAAAAAGAAAAACAAAAACAAAAAAGAAAAAGAAAAAGAAAAAGAAAAAGAAA
>JAPSGF010000061.1:4617902-4643922 GCA_035772895.1 Perdix hodgsoniae | reverse complement strand
TATGAAAGGAGGAATTCATTCCACTTCCATTTTCCAGATTTTAGTCTTCATATTAATACAAGGTCCAGACATAAGAAATGTTTTACGCAGCTACGATCTAGTTCTTAGGACAAATTAAAATGGTAACAAAGGCTACAAGAAAGTAATACTCTCACATCAGCAGAAGTAAGGATTGAAGCATCTAGCCTATTACTGAGACAGTCTTACACATGGCACTTCAAAATCAACTTCTTAAACTGTGATTTAGAGGATTCTCAAGTTTAGTCGATCACTGTAGTGTTCAGTCTCAATTCTAGCTACTCTGCTACCTTTTAAAATCTTCACTGTCTAGTAGGGTACATTGGCTTCAGAGATGAGCAGAAGTTTCAAGAGTAACTACATCATGGAACTTCATGTCTAAAACCACAGGTCCAGGAGAGTAAATATGTTACTATTTTTGGTGTTCAAATTCTCAAGGTTTATCTCCACCATGATCATCATAACATGTACACACACAAAAAATGAAATAAGGTAGCTGGCCAGATGTTTCTTCAAAGTGCCTTCCTTCTATATGATTAACCATGAAGTTGAGTACTTGTATACCCAGAGTTACATACATACAGAATGGATTAGTTTAGTCTTCATCTCTGGAATGCAAAAGACTTTGGGCAACAACTAAATCACTAGCTCCTCAGACCTAAGCAATTCAGACAAAGAAATTCCCACAGAAGAACTTTTAATTCCTAGCATAGGCCATTCTATGAGTTTTGGACATGGCCAGTGCCAGGCAGCCACTGGAACCCAGCTGACCAAAATATATGCAAAACAAAACTCTCCATGTAAAAGTCCTATCAGAAAATCCTTATGGACCTAGGATCACAGTTTAAAATGAGCTGAACTGCATTTTAGAAGTCATGCCTGTTAGCCAGTCACTTGTAATGCAGAAAAGACGAAAGTAGTAAGCAGCTAAGGAAACCTTGCTAATCTACGCAGAATGTATACTCTTGAGAGTAAATATAAGTGAAGGTAATACTCCTCATTGCTGGGCTGCAGATAACTGCAGTGGGAAAAACAAGAAACAAAGATGTTCAAGATAAATTTCCAGAATCGCAGAAGGCTTAAGAGAAGTATGAGAACTTATCTAAATGCTCTCTGAGATCTCTATCAGAAAATATTTTTTTTCCATATGAAGTATAAATATCAACACTACAAAGGTAGGAAAAAATAACAATAATAAAAACAGTTAAATTGTTTTCTAATAGTAGTTAAATTATTGCTGAAACTAGTCTGTACTATACAAGCCAAATTCAGAGCTGATTTAAGAAGGTCTGAGTCAATTTATTTTAAGAAAATTGTGCAAGTTTGATTTTAGTCTGTATTAATCACTATAATAGTATTATCCTGTTTCATCTAAATTCTCCCTGCTGAGAAAGTGAGCAGCACTGACCTCTACTAGGATATGTGCTTTCCATCTAAAGAAGTAAAATGAATGTTTCATTTTTGTTAATGCTGCCTCACACCATCAGGACATTTTTGCAAAAGAATTACATCTCAGAGCTTGTTTCTGAGTTGAATTTATTTGAACGATTATATAAAAAGTACTGTAAGCTTTAAATATGTAAGAAAAGGACCAGAGAAAGAGGAGACCTGTGCATGAAGAGAAATGGTACATAAGGTACTGAAAAGCCAAAAGTTAGGTATCATAAGAAAAATAGCGGGGGGGTGGGGGTGGGGGGAGCTCTGGAGAAAAGATTTGCAAAGTTAACAGTAACAGAAGTGTTCTCATGGTATGTTTTTAACCACTAATGAAAGCAGCATGTGCTTGAAATGTGAATAGTTTTGTCCCAAAGGCCAGTGCATTATGCTACTGCACTATAATGCCTCCCCGTATAATACATATCTGTATAAATAAGACACAGCAGAGAACCTAAGGGGCTCTTCTTTATTCCTTGAGGCTGATGTCATTGCTAACTCTGTGGCAATTACGAAGCAGATCTAGGCTTCCAATGAACTGAACTCATAAATTTATTGCTGGCTGGGATAAGCTAGTAGAAATAGTACTATGTAGCATTAAAAAGTAAAATAAAATTAAGTTAAATTGTAAACACTTGACTTTTCAGAAATGCTCCAGTATTTTCCTTACATTCATTTTTGTATCCTCTTCCTATTTTTGTTTACAGAAATAGCTTTTCTAATTGCATAATAAATTAGTTATATACTTTTAGTTATACAGTGTAAACTTGTTTCATTCAACTTTTTTTTCCTTCTTAAAGCAGTTTTGATAGTTTATCAGTTTGTCATTTTCTACCTTGACTTATGGATTTAAAACCTCACTCGTAAGTAAACAAATATTAATAAGTATTCATTGTGTAAACACACAGTATACAAAATTTTGGTTCAAAAAACAAAATGTTGTTAAATATAGGAAATTCAGTAGAAAATAGAGCCATCAAATTATATTTTTAAATGACAGTGATGAATAGTATGGAAGACATATCTCCATTTATTCCACAGATTTAAAATTTCTATGTTTTCAAAATTTATACATCTGAAAATAGTAGTCCTGAGTGTTTAGCTTATAGTTTCTAAAACAATGAAAAAAGAAGAGTAATTTATTGCAATTTACATGGCTTCTTCTTTCTTACAGTCACACTGAGTGTCTAACAGTCACACTGAGTGTCTAACAAGGATGAATACACTTTCTCTGTTACTACAATTTCCACTTCCTCCTTTGTCTTGGGGCTGTTTTCACATAAGAATTATAATTTATATGAAAACTAAAGTATCCTGCACTTTTCTTTTCGTATAAGTGAAAAAGCCCAAGAAATTGAGATATTTGTTAGTCTTTTCCTAATACAATGGAAATAAGAGAGTAATTTATGGCTACGTGCTTTGCCATGAAAATAAAATTCAGTATCCTTAAAAAAAAAAAAAAAAAAAAAACACCTTTTTTTTTTTTTTTTCTGTGATTTCAAGATCTAGTTAAATTTAATCTTTTTTTTATGGCCTTTTATTCAGCACTCACCTTAGAAATCTGTGTTTAGAATGTCCAATCTTGGATTTTTTTCCTTTACCACAATAACAAATACGATTGAGTTCATCTACTTAATCTGCTTCTTGGGACAGTCAACTAAGATTAACTAAGATAAGGGCTGGAGTGTTGAGGGAACTGGGCTTGTTAAGCTTGGAAAAGAGAAGGTTCCTTGGAAATCTTGTTGTGGTCTTTCAAGACTTGAAATGCAGGAGGGGCAGTGGCAGTTTACAAGGGTAGACGGTGACAGGACATGGGGGAGTGGTTTCAAACTAGGACAGGGAATATTCAGGTTAGATATCAGGTAGTTTTTCACACAGAGGGTGGTGATGCACTGTCACAGGTTGCCCAAGGAGGTTCTGGATGCCCTATCCCTGGACACATTCAAGGCCAGGCTGGATGTGGCTCTGGGCAGCCTGGTCTGGTGTTTGGCAACCCTGCACATAGCATGGGGGTTGAAACTAGATGATCACTGTGACCATTTTCAGCCCAGGCCATTCTATGATACTATGATACTATGATACTATGAAATCCATCAGAACTGTCCAGCAGAATATATCATAATTATTTATTCTACTTTACCTGGAAGTACTAGTTCTTCCCTTTTTATTAAAAAGAAAAAAAAAAAAGAAAAAAAAGATAATTTTCTCAAAAAGTCAGTGTAAATAATTCCTATATACTCAGCTAAAACAACTAGAATATTGAAAGCAATTTCTGTCTAAATAACTTAGTGGCCTTCTGGGATGCTGGAACTGCATCAGTGTACTATACTGTAATCTATCTGGGTTTCAGTAAGGCCTTTGACATGATTGTTTACATGGGGTGATAGTGATAGGACAAAGGGGAAGGGGAAGGGTTTTAAACTGAGACAGAGGAGGTTTGGGTCAGATACTAGGAGAATGTTTTTCACTCCTAAGCTGGTGACACACTGGAACATGTTGTCCAAGGAGGTTGTGGATGCCCCATCCCCGGAGGCATTCAAGGCCAGGCTGGATGTGGCTCTGGGCAGCCTGGTCTAGTGGTTGGTGACCTTGCACATAGCAGGGGTGTTAAAACTAGATGATGATTGTGGTCCTTTTCAACCCAGCCCATTCTATGACTCTATGGTCTTATACAATTCTTATACAATATCCTTCTGTCCAAAATACAAAAATATGGATTTGACTGATAAGCTATTTGATGGGTAACAAGCTGGTTGTGAGATTGTACCTGGAGAGTAGTGGTGAATGGATCAGTATCCAGATGGAGATCAGTGATGATAGCTGTCTGCCATGGCTCTGGAGTGGGATCAGTGCTCTTCATTTTCATCAGTTATACCAACAGTGAGTTCAAATGCACCCTCAGAATGTTTGTTGATACTCAGACAGGCTCAAGTAGTGGGCCCGGAGAAGCTCGTGAGGTTCAACAAAACCATGTCCAAAATCCAAGACGTCCATCATGCCCTCACAGCTCACAAAGCCAACTGTGTTCTTGACTATATGGCTGCAGGAGCTGATCCTGTCCCTCAACTCTGTGCTGAGTACTGCATCCAGATGAGGAGCCCTTACACAGGGCTCCAGTGCAGTAGAGGATCGCAGTACAGGAGAGCAATCTATTGTAGAGCGATTGAGGAGGACCACGGAAATAGTCTTGGGATAGTGGAATAAAGAATGATTAGCTTTTAAGTCAACTTCAAGTCACTGCTTTCTATTTGATATCATAATGATTAAATTGAATAAACAGATTTTTGAAAATGAAAATGTTCTATTAAAAACATATATATGAAATTGAACACTTCCACTTTTTATCAAAGTAACTTTTTCATTAAAGGTAGCTGATTGATATGAAATGTACAGCAACTTACAAATTGTCATTTTCTGATAGAATATTCCGGTGGAAATTTCCAGTCAGCTCCACCATGTGTATGCATTACAATCACGTAATGTGAATTTACACTATTCTGAGGCAAAAAGAAAAAAAAGGCATTTTTAAACACTCAGCATTTTTATCTTGTGTTATTTCAATTTCTTAATATTTCAGAAAAAGATAAAATAATCGCAATTATGATTAAAATGCAATCCAGACTGGAATGTTTAATTCAGTAACTTTGAATTTAAAGGATAAAAACTTATGTTTCATTTTAAGATTAGGAATATTACTGTCATAAGAGTGAATGTTCCCTTGAATTCTTGCCAGCACAAGATCTAGACAAAATAACATTTTTTGTAATATATGGAAAACATTCTGATGAGATAAAACAGTTAAATGTTCCCAACTGTATACCTCAACTTTTAAATAGGTTCAAATAGAGCAAGTAATCCATACCTCCACTTCCATTATGAAAAGTTGAAAATTTCTCTTTGACATTATCATTTTTTTAGTTTAAACCCTGATTTCTAAAATAATAGTAAAACATCTTTACCATGATTTTAAAGCTCATAATACATAGGCAAAGGCCTGTTAAAATAATTGATCTATTCATTTTTTCATCCTTAACTGTTGTTTCTTTCTTAAGAGTGCAAGTTTTATTATGAACTTCTTTTCCTTGGAGATTTTCATTCCTGGTGTTTCTTTTGCATGAAAGCAAATTTTTTTGTTTCAGCCTATGTTTGAGATGTTTGTACCTGAGTAAAAGACTCATTATGAGATGACTAATGAGAATGACTTCTTCATGATTTAAAACTTAATTTCTTAACCTAGCCTTTACAGGATTTATGTGAGAAAATATATTTGTGAAATACTAAACCATTATCAATATCTCTAACATTACATTACTTCAGTATTATTGCAGCATACTTTAGTATTTGATTGAATTAGGTAAATGTTCAAGATACACCAGTTTTAAAGCTAGTAACTCCTATCATGCAAGGTGTACTTCATTAGATCCACAAGTAAAACTGTTTCTACCTGTTTCTCCATACCATTTACCATACTGACGATGAAAAAGAGATTACCTTTGAGCTATGGCTACAGAACAACTGCAATAGGAATACTAGGAGTAACAAAGGATCTGGACGTGACTTCACTCCAGGCACCTTGCAGGAGTAGTCTGACAACTCAGAAACCTGACACAGGGATGCAGTGTAAGTAAGAGCAATCTCTGCATGGATTATGTCAGAGTTGAACAGTTACTTTGTTCAAGAGGAAAAGGCCACATATCAACCTTCAAATTTCTTTACTTTTTTATCTCTCCAACCTTTCTCCAACCACATTTAATAGACTGGAACTTTTATTAAGCAAAGCTCTGCCATCTCTCTGAGTCTGGAGTCTCCTCTAGATGGGATCTATTCTTGATGGATCATTATGGATTATGCCCTTGCCACCTGCAAGTCCATTCATTAAGTCCACTGAAAATTTCGGACAAGAAATCTCACGGTTATAAAACCATGCAAAGTTTAGGACACTGATATTCTGGAATAATTGCTCCTTTATCTGAAATCACAAATCTTTTTCAAGTTAGAAAGAAATAACCTATTCTCTACTGAGATGGTTCAAATATTTGCATATAAAGGACAGAAGAAGTATAGGTATTAGCAGGCTCTAATTTCTTCCTTGCAAAGATTTAAACATCCACTTCATACAAATTTTAAAATAATCTCTTATACAGAGACATCTTCCAACAGCTATTACTTAGTATGTTCTCATAAGTAAACAAATAAATATTGCTTTCACAATTATAGAACGTGGCCACAGTATTGAAACTATGAGCTAATTAATTTAGTTTCTTTGCTGCTGGTAAACAAATAATAGATTTTAGGAACAAAATTATAAACAGAACTCCATGTACTCTCTATATATTTTTATTTGTTTGTTTTACAGACTTTAAATTGTAGGCTTCATTGAAGCTAGAATTAATGTTATTCATATCTCCAATACATGAAATTTTTCGATAGCATGGCTGGCAAGGGAAATTCCCAATGTCTGTCTGTCTGTTTTTTATTTATTTATTTATTTATTTATTTATTTATTTATTTATTTATTTATTTATTTATACTTAAGTTTGAAGTTTCAACAAAAAGAATAGTTTTGATATATTATCAGCTTATTTGCATTCTAAGCAGACCTCCTCTTACCTCAGTTTTCTTCTGTCTCCTTTGCTTCCCTTCCCATTTTAAGTAGATATTCTTAATCAAATAGACTCATCTACTCTGCCTACCCTAACACTTCCAACAGTTGATCTTCCCTGATCCAGCTTGAATATTCTGTACCATCTGCTTCCATGAGCTCATTCTACGCAGAATCTTGGTGTATCCACAGGCAATATTCTAGTAACATTTTGCGCTATCACTGTACTAATTTGTAATGTAACTGTACTAATGTAATGGCTGTGTTCTAATTACTGACCTTCTATTAGCATGCCTCAGCTTTTTGTATTAAAACCTACTCCTGACACTTAGTCAGATTAACTGCTAAGTTTACTTTTACAAGTAACACAAGAAATCCATAATGAAAAAGAAATGTGGAGCATTTATCTGCCTACCAAAGGTTCCAAGTCAATGGCAAAATATAGACCTAGCATTAGGTACTCTGGACCCAGTTTCATCACTCCAGGCATCATTAAGGGATATCTCCCAGCTATGTACAACAAAGCCACAAAATAAAAGGAACAGCAAGAACTAGAGTACAACAAATAAAAGTTGTGTAAACTTCAGTATAACTTTGACTGAGCTCCAAATGTCAAAGTACACTCAGGGTAGCTTTCATCTTGTCACTTTCGTCATGTACAGGGATAGGTACATGGAGCTGGAGTATTAACACTTTAGTTCCCGTGCACTACATGATGTGTTGATGTGGAATACTGAAAACCAAAAAACATAAAACCATGACACATCTACATCTAAATGTTAATAAATCCCCAAAGCTCTTTTCGTTGTTTTCTTGTTGTTGTTTGTTTGTTTTGTTTTGTTTTTCTGGTATTGGCAATCATCTATAAATTCTCAGATCTTTAATAAAACACTATCTGAAATAAATATGTTTCTTCTTTACCAAAGAAATGTAGGTAAACTCAGTTAATTATTTATATTTTTTCTCTTCAGCAGCATTATGGATAAGACCCAGACATACTTAATGCTCTTACAGTTCTAATTCTTTATGCATCTGTAACAGC
The DNA here is from genome assembly GCA_035772895.1 of Perdix hodgsoniae. Classification (NCBI taxonomy): domain Eukaryota; kingdom Metazoa; phylum Chordata; class Aves; order Galliformes; family Phasianidae; genus Perdix; species Perdix hodgsoniae. The sequence goes on along the minus strand of JAPSGF010000061.1, from coordinate 4,635,826 downwards.
CAGTTGTAGCCCTTGACTGATTATTTCAATTCTTATAGAGAGTTTTTCACTAGCTGAATTTTCTTAAGGTCATTTTACCTGATATTACACCAACCACATATGGGCTTCCTGCATGCTAATTGATCAGCTGCAGAATAAGAAAACATTATCTCCCAGTGTGAACACACAGACATCCACAAGCCACACATGACTGACAGGCTGTATACTGTGGAGGCCAAGAACACCACCAAGTCAAGGAGATCAAAGAAGGTAATAAAGCAGGCAAATACTTGTAATGGATTTTAAATAACTTAAGTAGCTGTGCTCTTTTTAAGTTTCTGGAGAAGTTTACAAGACTTGACACACCATATGCTAGACTAATAACTGTCTATCCTAGTAGATAAAATGTGAAAATATTTGCAGAACTGGAACCAGCATATAAAATTATTAGAAGAATTTCTGGTTTCTGAATTCCTGTAGGACTGAAGGCTAGAATCGAAGTTCTACATTGCCAGAATCAAACCAATTATGGACATGATTAGAAGTGGAAAATTAAGTATTATGGGATTATGGCTGCTTAACCCTAATCATTGGTTATGAAATAAGACGTCTTGCAAGAAACAAACCAGTAATGACTCAACTAAAGCATCTGCCAGAAGAATTCCATTCTCATTTAGTGGGATGCTAAAATTTCTACAGTGTGCATTCATCCACAGAGATATCAGTAACAGTTCAGGACTCAGATAGATCAGGGTACAAACAACCTCAGAAGAATTTTGTTAGGATACTTCATACAGGAGAGTACTTAACACATCGGAGGAGTAGGGACAATGGCACTGAAGCAGAGGTCTATCTGCAGTCCTTGCTCAAGCATGCCAACTACACTGTCTCATTAAATCTATCCCAGATCCCTCAGTGTGCCAGGCGTATTGATGTCACATGCTGCAAAGTATGAAAGTCTCAGTTCTGTCTGACAGATCTTCTCAAATTGTCAATAGCAGTCAAACGAACACAATGTTTAGCACCTTATTTTATTCCACTAACCCAAGTGAAATTAAGACGAGGACCAGTAGTGATTATGCATGCATGCATAGCCCTCCTTCAGAGCTAAGATGGTGTTGCAGTACTTCCAAGTTTTCCAAGCCTGTCAACAGTACGATAAGTGTCATGGAGTTATCTAGATTAATCTATGCCCATCACAGGGGAGCAGTAGGCCCACGGGCCCCCTGGCCTCAAAAATTGAAAGAGAAAACGGGAAGGGTAGGGAGATGGGAGCTGGCTAAAAAACAAAAACCAGCAGCAATGATCTAAGGAGGAAACTTATTTTACTAACTATGATATCAGAATACAAGATAACACATTATAATACAATCTAATTGAAATTGTGTCTAATAAATAAAATAGGAGAGAGAGAGAGAGAGAGAGAGAGATTTTTCCAAAACTAAAAAGCCTACTTTGAACAGAAAGCAAACAGCTTGGAAGCACACCCACAACCTCTGCCAGGCAGCAAGCCAGAGAGCAAGATCCCATGATTTCCTTCCTCCCGTGAATTATCTTCCTCTCTGACCATGAGGTCACCTGGGATACATAGTTCTTCTTCTCTTCTGAGAATCAGGTATCCAGAAATTGTCAGTCCAAGGAACTGGAGCGTTAACTCTAATTATCTTTGCTTTACATGATGTTATGATGTGAAATACCAATTGCAAAAAAAATTACAAAACCATGACAATAAGTTACCGTAACACTGCTGGGACAGCTATGCACTTGTTTTCCACGGCAGGAGCCTCTAGCAGACTCACATACTATGTCCGACCCAGTTTTATTAAGCAATATATCCAGAAACAATCTAGTTATATCATCAGTGAAAGATATTTCTCCTCTTGAAACCTATTTTTGTTGCTTAGAGCTGGCACTTAACTCCCCTTCCTAGTCCCAACACCCTCAATATAGTCCTTAGCATAGCGACTATAAGTTCTTGGTTTACTCATGTAAATATCTTGGTTTTATTCGTTATTGTCTGTTTATTGTCCTCAGCAGTTATTATTTTCCTGTTTGACTTTCAACTCATCAGGGTAAAACAATATTCTTTTTTTCAGTTTTTCTTCTCCCTGAAAGGTGAGAACTTCTACTCCCATGGTGGTAAGTTCACCCTCACCAATGCCCAAGCACCGCACAACTACTTGCTTGCTCCTCCAGCTTCCAATGGGACAAGGGAGAGAAGAAAAAGAGTAAAAAAGAGAAAATTTTTAAGTCAAAATAAAGACTTCAAAAAACACAATAAAGGGGTGATCAGCAGAGTGCTTTGTCACTTTCAAAGTGTGGGGGGGGAAGCCCCCACCAAATGCTACCTTCAACTACCCGGCTCCGGGACGCAGACTCAATTCCAAGAGAGTGAAAAACTTTTTTATTGTGCAGATAGCTCACTTATACAGTACATGAATTGTTTATGTCCCTTTGTCCACTTGTCCTTTTCTCATTGGTAAAGCCTTGCAGTTAGACAATAGTGCATCCCGCCCAACCATATACCTTGTTTTTTTGATTCCACCAGAAAACAGTTCCACTTAAGTTGTTTGCTACTTAGCTCAAGGTCAGCTCGTCACTTACCACCTCTGGTATTATTCCATTGCTATGTACTCAGAGCTGCCGTGCCCCTGCTTGTACAATACTTTCAGGGAGCCATGGCCCTTCTCCCTGAGCCATTCTGCAACATCAAAGTAATCAAGTTTTTTCTCATATTCATATTGAACTTTCTGTGCTCAAGCTTGTGTCCACTGACCCTTTTCATGTCACTGGATAACAATGAAAAAAGCTAGGCCCCCTGCACTTGATAAGTGGTCTTTGAGCACTGATAAGATTCCCTCTGAGTAGTCTATTTTCCAGATTGAACAACCAAAGGGCTCTCAGCCTTTCCTCAAAATGGAGGTGCTTCAGGCCCTTCTTCATCTTTGTAGCCCTCTGATGGATTCTCCCTAGAAGTTCCCTATCTTTCTTGAACTGGGAAGACAAGAACCGGACAGAGTATTTCAGATGTGGCCTCACCAGCGAACTGTAATCTGCAATACCTGCAAACTTTCTGAGGGTGCAATCTGTTCCTTCATTCAGGTGACAGATGCTCATTAAACAAGACCAGACCCCAGGGAGCACTGCTAGCTACAGGCCTCTAACTGGATTCTATGCCACTGATCACATCCCTTTGAGCTAGGCAAGTCTGACAGTTTTCAGTCCACCTCACTGTCTATTAATCTATCCCACAATTCCTAAGCTTATCTACAAGGATCCTGTGAGAAATAGTTTTAAAAGTCTAGCTAAAGTCAATGTAAACACTACACACTGCTCTTCTCACATCTACATAGCTTCCTACAACATCACAGAAGGCTATCAGATTGGCAAATTGCAATTCCACCTTTTTGAAAAACATGTTGCATACTCCTGTTAACTTCTCGTCTTCCACTTCCTTGGAAATGATATCTAGAATAAGTCATTCCATCACCTGCCCAGATATGGAGGTGAGGTTGACTAGCCTATAGCTTCCTGGCTCCTCCACCTTGTTTTTGGGGGTTTTTTTGTTTGTTTGTCTTGTTTGGTTTTTTTTTTTTTGAAAACCAGAGTGCCATTGGCTGTCCTCCAGTCTTCAGGCACTTCTCCCATTCTCCACAATTTTTCATAGATTTTCAACAGTCACTTCTGTCAGCACTCATAGGTGTATCCATCAGGGCCCATGAACTCATGTCAGGCTTGCCTAGATGATCTCTAAACAGACCCTCCTTGACAATGAGAAAGTCTTCCTTTCACCAGACTCTCTCTTATCTCCAGGGGCTGGCATTCCTAAGGGGCAATCTTAGCAGTAAAGGCTGACGTTCATAGTGAAGGTGTTCAGTATCTTCACCTCCTCAATGTATTCTGTTTGTTACCAGGGCACCCATCTCATTCAGCAGCACACTCAGGTTTTCCATAGTCTTCCTTTTGCTAATATTATAATAAAGAAAAAAACATATATAATGAAGAAAGTTCTTGATTAGTGCTAACCAACATGGCTTCACCAACAGTAACTCATGCTTAACAAACTTGGTGGCCTTTAATGATGGAATTGGATAAAGAAAGAGCAACTCATGTTATCCATCTGGACTTGTGCAAAGCATGTGATAAAGTCCCACACAACATCCTTGTCTCCATATTGGAGAAAAATGGATTTGATGGATGGACCGCTCACTATATAAGGAATTGGCTGGATGGCTGCTCTCAGAGTTGTGGTCAACTGCTCAATGCCCAAATGGAGACCACTGATAAGTGGTGTTCCCCAGGGATCAGTTCTGAGACCAGTGCTACCTAACATCTTTGTAGATGACATGGACAGTGGGACTGAGTCACGCTCAGCAAGACAACACCAAGCCGAGTGGTGCAGTCAACACCCTAGAGAAGGAGCACCATTCAGAGAAACTTGGATAGGCTTGAGGGATGGGCCCATGCCAACCTCATGAAGTGCAGTAAGGCTGAGTGCAAGGTCCTGCACCTGAATCAGGGCAACTCCAAGCACAGATACAAACTGGATGAGAACAATACCAAAAAGGATTGAGAGTGTCAGCTTATGAAAGACTTATGAGCTGGCAACGTGCACTTGCAGCCCAAAAGGCCAACCATATCCTGAGTTGCATCAAAAGAAACATAACTATCCAGTCAAAGGAGGTGATTCTTCTTGTCTACTATGCTCCCAGTTCTGGGGTCCCCAGCAGAAGAAGAATATCTAGCTGTTGGAAGGAGTCCAGAGGAGTGTCATGAAGATGATCAGAGAACTAGAATGCCTTCCCTACACGGACAGTCTGGGAGAGTTGGGCATCCAGGCTGGAGAAGAGAAGGCTCTGGGGAGATTTTACAGCAGTCTTTTAGTACCTGAAGGGGGGTCTACAGGAAATACGTAGAGGAACTTTTTATAAGGGCATGTAGCAACAAGGGAAATGGGGGCTTTAAACTGGGAGAGGGTAGGTCATTAAGACAGCAATTCTTCACTGTGAGAGTGGTGAGACTCTGGAACAGGTTGCCCAGAAAGGCTGTGGGTGCTCCCTTCCTGGAGGCATTTATGACCAGACTGGATGGAGCTTTGAGCAGTATGGTCTAGTAGGAGGTGTCCCTGCCTATAGCACGGGAGTTGGAACTAGATGGTCTTAATTGACCCTTCCAATGCAAGCCATTTCATGATTCTACGATTGTTATCCTTGACCCCCCTTAACAGATTTAATTTCATGTGCATGTCCTGATAATGTCCCTATACTCACCCCAAGGGGTTAAACCCTTCTTCCACATTCTGTAAACTACTTTTTTCCATTTGCATTTCTCCATGAGTTCCTTGCTCACCCATGCAGGTCTCCTACCACCTGTGTCTGATTTCTTATTCTTAGGGATGCACATATCTTGAGCTTGGAGGAAGTGGTGCTTGAATGTTAACTCACTCTCTTGGGCCTCCTTGCAGAGGCCAAACTCAAGTAGATCTTTGAAGTGGTCAAAGTTAACTCTTCTGAAGTCCAGAACTGATTTACTGCTTTGTTTCTTCCATGCAAGATCTTGCAATCCACTGTCTCGTGGTTACTGCTGTCAGGGTTCCTCCTGGTCTTCACATTCTCAATCAGTTCTTCCTTGTTTGTAAGAACAAAGCTCAGCAGTACACATCTACTCAGTGGCTCCTCCACCATATAAAACAGGAAGTTATCACTGCTCTTTAAGATCTCCTTGTCTGTGTATGCCTGTCAGTGTTTCTTCCCTATAAAATATGAGGACAATTGAAGTTTTCCATAAGAAGCAGTGCCTGAAATTATCCGTCTACTTTCAGCTGCCTTCTACTTTCAGACCACATCAACATCTTCTTGATCAGGCTGCCAGTCGTAATCATCTAGGATGATTAGCCTGTCCCTTACTTATTGCGCATACGCTCTCTATTTGTTCATCATTTACCCTAAGGCAGAACTCAATATATTCAAGCTTCTCTCTCACATAGCATAACTACACAGCAATTCATGACAGCATTCAATCACATGAGCTGTCCTACCATGTCTTAGTGTTCACAAAAAGATCATGGCCATGTGATCTCACAAAGATCTCTAGTTCTTCCTGTTTATTTCCCACACTGCATATATTGGTATACAAGAATTTCAGAGGAGAAGAGGAAGCAGAGGAAGTAGTTTACACTGGAGGGATGAAAGAGGATGCCTCATAGCCATACACACTCTGAAGGCCTTCTGGCTCATGTCTAAGGAAACAGCTAAGGAATACTTGTCACTGTTCTGTTGGCCTGTCTCATTTCCCAGTTGGCTGTAATGGTGTGAGCATTGCCATTTTGGACCCCACTACCCAAATGCTTCAGTTTAAAGACCATTTCACTAGGTTAGTGAGTCTTCTGCCAAAGATGGTTTTGTTTCTACTGGAGGAGTACTCCATGTATTTGTATAATTTATATTACATCTTACACAGAAGTAGCATACACTTATACCAAATGTAAAATATAATACAGATCTGAAAACCTTTTTTTAAACATTGTTACATTTGCAGTGTTTTTACACACGATAAAATGCAGAAGAGTTATAACATTCCCAGATAGTTACCTAAAATGAGATGCAGCTTGTCCAACTTTAGAACTCCTTCATCAACAGCCTGGTAAGCAGGAGAGAACACAAACTCAACATTTTTTGAATGATATCACTGACGTGCAGAATCAAACTCTAAGCACAAAGTAGTTATAAAGCAGGTATGGTTTATTCAGTGCTGCACAGACACCAGGTGCAAGGGGGATAGATCCGCCTAACTTGCACATCATCAGGAAAAATCATGCTACAGCTACAGGCTGAACTAATACATAATCATTAGTTTTCCCAGAATTCAGATATATATTCATTACATCCCCAAGAGTTCATTAGTATGCAGACCCTCCCCTCTTGTGCATGCGTAGTGGGTCGTGGGATGATTTGTTGTTTTCCTCACAAAGGCTTCTGACCTTTGTCACTGTAAACTTCTGACTTTTCAGGGGACTGTCCCCCCTAACCAGCTTCTTCTTGCCCTGAGGATATCTAATCACCTCCCTGCCTAATGTCCTCAGGCTGTTCTCAAACCCTTATCTTTATGGCCTTCATCGCTCTCACTATCCCAGTCACAGTGTCTGCCGTCCCTTATTTTCTAACAAGCTCTACATTCTTTCTTCTATAAACTATCTCTAACTATTGCCCTTCACCCCCCCTTATTCTCAGTCACTGTGAAGACTTCTTGCCTTTTTACTTTCATTTATGGGGCCCTTCTCACCTTTCATCATGTAGAAGGAATGGCAAAAGCCCAACAGGAAGGTGTTTTACTTAGGAAGAAGTGAAATTGTTTTCGAGAGGTTCTTTGTGGTATCAGGCAGGGTATTTACATGAAGGCCAATAGTAGAATACAGAAAGAAAAATGAAGTTCACTCAACTGGTGAAGGAGATCTCCTGCTATACAGCACTCCACAGGAAGAAGCAGCCCAGGTCCCAGGCATGCTCTTCCTGAATTTCCTCAAGTTCCCAGCATACAGCCGAGGCTCCTAATGGAGCATGTCAGCCCCTGCCACCTCACAAACAGGTGGTAAAGAGGAACCAGCCAGCTGGCAGCACTGCAGCGAGCCCCCTGTCCTCTCTCCCCCCCAGCAGTAATTTGAGAAGGGAGGAGGAGTGGAAACGGGTACCTGCTCGGCGGAAGGGGCATCCCCCATCCCGACCATCCCCGGCTCCCCAGGTGCCTCTGCGAAACCGGTTTGAGGCCCTGGAACTTGAGGGGGGGGACTAGTGAGAGTGTGGAGACAGGTGCACCCATGAGGTTGCCTCAGGTGAAGCGGTCACCCCGAAGCCTCAAGACTGCTTCTACACGTAAGGACAGAAGGGTGATTGTTGTAGGTGACTCCCTTCTGCAAGGAACAGAAGGCCCTATATGCCGGCCCGACCCTACCCGCAGAGAAGTGTGCTGCCTTCCTGGGGCACGGGTCAGGGACATTTCAAAGAAAATTTCTAGGTTGATTCAGCCTTCAGATTACTATCCACTTTTAATAATTCAGGCTGGCAGCGAGGAAGTTGGCAAGGAAAGCCTGAGGTCCATCAAGAAAGACTTCAGGGGAATGGGGCGAATACTTGAAGGAGCCGGGGTGCAGGTGATCTTTTCTTCTACGCCCGTGGTGTCAGGAAAAGGTACAGGGAGGATCCGAAAAACCCAACTCTTAAATAGATGGCTTAAGAGCTGGTGCAGACACAAGAATTTCGGCTTTTTTGACCATGGGGCAATCTACACTGCACCTGGCATGATGGCTGCTGATGCAAGCAGCCTGTCCCTGAGGGGTAAGAGGGTATTAGCTGAAGAATTAGCGGGACTCATTGACAGGTCTTTAAACTAGGAATGAAGGGGGAAGGGGGCAAAATAAGGGCTACTGGGGTTGAACGGTTCATTCGAGGGATTGTACCAAACTCCATGGGCAATGATGGCAGAGTCCAAAAGGAGGGAGTAGGGCAGGGGGATGCTGGGGATGCTGCTTTTCTAGCGGATCCTGGATCGCTTATGAAGGTGGTGAGACGGACAGCCCAGCTGAAGTGCCTTTATACTAATGCACGGAGCCTGAGTAATAAGCAGGAGGAACTGGAAACTGTGATGCACTCTGAAAGTTATGACATTGTTGCTATCACAGAAACATGGTGGGATGACTCCCACAATTGGGATACTGCCATCGACGGCTATAGACTACTTAGGAGAGATAGGCGAGGTAGGAAGGGTGGGGGAGTCGCTCTCTATGTCAGAGATTGGATAAACTGTGAGGAGCTCCCCATGAGAAACAGTCATGAACAGGTTGAGAGCCTGTGGGTTAGGATTAGAGATGGGACTAATAAAGGTCAGCTGGTATTGGGGGTATACTACAGGCCACCTGATCAAGGGGAGGCTGCTGATGAGGCTTTCTTGCTCCAGATGCGTGAGGCATCTGGCTCATGGGCTCTTGTCCTGGTGGGGGACTTCAACCATCCGGACATTTGTTGGAAAAACTACACGGCGAGCTGCAAGAGCTCCAGAAGGCTCTTGGAATCCATTGATGATAGCTTTCTGGTTCAGGTATTGGACAGACCAACCAGAGGTCAAGCGTTGCTGGACCTGCTGCTCACCAACGCTGAGGAGATCATCAAAGGCGTCAAGGTTGGAGGCTGCCTGGGATCCAGCGATCATGCCCTGGTTGAGTTTGTGATCTCAAGCGATGTGGGCCTGGCAAAGAGCAGGACCAGGACGCTGAACTTTAGAAGAGCAGACTTCAAGCTACTCAATGGAATGCTGGCCAAGATCCCCTGGCGCACTGCCCTCAAAGACAAGGATGTTGAGGAGAGCTGGCTGCTCTTCAAGGATGCCCTCCTGGAAGCACAAGAGGTCTCCATTCCTCTGAATAAGAAAGTGGGCAGGCGAGGTAGGAAACCGGCATGGCTCAGCAAGGACCTGCTGAGAGAACTGAGGGCGAAGAAAGGGGTGTACAAGCTCTGGAAACAAGGCTGTGTCACCTGGGACGAGTACAGGGATGCCGTCCGGACTTGCAGACGTAGGATCAGGGAAGCCAAGGCGCAGGCAGAACTGAACTTGGCAAGGGATGTGAAAAACAATAAGAAAAACTTCTACAGGTACATTGGCCAGAAGAGACAGGCCAAAACGGGCGTACCTACTTTGGTAAATTTAAAAGGAGAAATGGCTTCAACAGATGAAGAGAAAGCTGAGGTGCTGAATGAGTTCTTCACCTCGGTCTTCACTGGTGGCCAGGATTCTAGTCTCTATCACGTCCCTAAGTCTTGCACCCCCATACCTCTATGTGGGGACCAAGGAGGTAAATCCCTCCCCACTGTAAGGGTAGAGCAAGTCCGAGAGTGCCTCCTTAGACTGAATGAGTATAAGTCTATGGGGCCAGATGGCGTGCATCCCAGGGTCCTGAAGGAGCTGGCTGAGGTGGTTGCTGAGCCGCTCTCCATCATATTTGAGAAGTCGTGGCTGTCAGGTGAGGTCCCGGATGATTGGAGGAAGGGTCACGTCACTCCCATTTACAAGAAGGGGAGCAGGGAGGACCCGGGTAACTACAGGCCGGTGAGTCTCACCTCCGTGCCTGGGAAGATTATGGAACAGATCCTCCTGGACAACATGCTTGATCACATAAAGAACGAGCACGTGATCCTAGACAGCCAGCATGGCTTCACCAGGGGAAGGTCATGCTTAACTAATCTTGTGGCCTTCTATGATGGAGTGACGGCGTTGGTGGACGAAGGGAAGGCGATCGATGTCATTTACCTGGACCTGAGCAAGGCCTTTGACATGGTCCCCCATCACATCCTCATCTCCAAATTGGAGGGAAGTGGATTTGATGGGTGGACAACTAGATGGATAAGCAATTGGTTGAAAGGCCGCAGACAGAGGGTGGTGGTCAATGGCTCTATGTCCAGGTGGAGGCCGGTAACGAGCGGTGTCCCTCAAGGGTCTGTCTTGGGACCGGTGCTCTTTAACATCTTTATTAATGACATCGATGAGGGAATGGAGTGCACCCTCAGCAAGTTTGCTGATGACACCAAGCTGAGTGGTGCGGTCGATACGGCGGAGGGAACAGATGCCATTCAGAGGGACCTTGACAGGCTGGAAAGCTGGGCTCGGGTGAACCTGATGAGGTTCAACACGGCAAAGTGCAAGGTTTTGCACTTGGGCCGGAAGAACCCCAGGCACCTGTACAGGCTGGGAGGAGTTGTCCTTGAAAGCAGCTCGGCAGAGAAAGATCTAGGGGTCCTGATAGATGAGAAGCTTAACATGAGTCAGCAGTGCGCTCTGGCAGCCCGGAAAGCAAATGGGATCCTGGGCTCCATCAGGAGAGGGGTGGTCAGCAGGGATAGGGAGGTGATTGTCCCTCTCTACTCTGCTCTTGTGAGGCCCCATCTGGAGTACTGTGTCCAGGTGTGGAGCCCTCACCACAAAAAAGACATGGAGATTTTGGAAAGGGTCCAGAGGAGGGCCACAAAGATGATCAGGGGACTGGAGCACCTCCCCTACGAGGACAGGCTGAGGGAGTTGGGTTTGTTCAGCCTGGAGAAGAGAAGGTTGCGGGGTGACCTCATTGCAGCCTTTCAATACCTGAAGGGAACTTACTCCCAGGAGGGGTGTAAACTCTTCGAAAGGGCTGATAATAGCAGGACTAGGGGAAATGGTTTTAAGTTAAGAGAGGGAAGATTTAGGTTGGATGTTAGGGGGAAGTTCTTTACTAGGAGAGTGGTTGGGTCCTGGAATAGGCTGCCCAGGGAGGTTGTGGATGCCCCGTCCTTGGAGGTGTTCAAGACCAGGTTGGACAGGGCTCTGGGCAACCTGATCTAGTAAAGGTGTATGTTTGGTGGCCCTGCTAGGCAGGGGGGTTGGAACTACATGATCCTTGAGGTCCCTTCCAACCCGGATCATTCTGTGATTCTGTGATTCTGTGAATTGGCTAGCCTTTTCACAAGTACAGGGTAGCGCCACCCTGGGTCCACCCCTTCTGGTCATATGGAAAGCAAAGGCACAAACAATTTGCCTGTGCTTCTTAGTTCAGCTGCACTTCTTTACCAGATGTCAGTGTTATGGTTTTGTAATTTCTTTGGGTTTGTGTTGCTATTCCCCATCAGAACATCATGCAGGATAATGGGAGTTAAGTAGAGAGTTTTCTTTTTTTTTCTTTCCTATGGACTGCCTTAATTGGGCATGGGGGGGAGGGGAGCAGTGCCGGAGTGGCAGCCGGGAAAAGGGGACGGAGTTTTCGCCCCGCGATTCCCCGTGAGGAGACAACGTGGTTGGAGCTTTCCCGCCTCCCACAGCCCGCCGGTGAGGTTTAGCTTTGTTTTTCTCCTTGTTGAAACTCTCTGTTGTTGTTTAGTATCATTAGGTTCATTAAACTGCCGTTCGTTCTCAGATCGTTCCTTTCTTTTCATTCCTTCCCTCCTAGACCCATTCGCCATTTTTTTTCTTTCCCCTCTCTCGGAGCGCACGTGGCCAGGCCGCGCCGCGCCGCTAGAGAAGGGAGGCGCTTCGTGCCTTTTCTCCCCGGGTTTTGTCCCCGCTGTCACGGAGTGAGCTCTAGAGAGCACCCCGTGACAGTCAGTCACCAGTTCAATCTATTATATAACAGTTCCCCTCAAAGATGTCCGCTTGTTAGGATGACTTCAGTAAGATGGAAGAAAGGGCTGACAGAAACCTCAAGAAAGGGAGATGGATAAAACTCCTTCACTTGGAATAAAATACTAAATGCAGCTAGATGGTTAAATTGCTAGGCTGATTCTTTGCAGAAAAGGATCTGGTGGTTCTGGTGGGCCATTACCTAAACATGAGTCTGCAGCTTGATCTTGTAATGTGAAGGCTCCGTGAATCCTGTACTGAATTAGCAAAAGCATAGCTTTCAGCTCAAGAAAAACTATTGCTCACTGCTAATTATCACTGAGGGTGCCATATTCAGCATACTGCATCTGGGTCCCCCTCTGAAACAAATGAGTCAGTTCAATAGAGGAGTGCTAGGATGGTTAGAGAGCTGGAAAAGAATATACTTAATGAGAAATGAGGAAACTAATTGCTGCTTGTTTTGAGGCTTCAGTAGCCTAAGCAGGAAGCCCTATATTTTGTGTTATATGTTGCATTTTTATAAGTTTTTTAGGAGGTTATGCAGTTTCTACAGGTGCATAATACCATGAAAGTATTTGTCAACAAAATCAACTCTATCTACTTATATACGTATAAAGGGATAATCTGAGATACAGATATTGTTCAGTTGTTCAAAAATGGCATATATCATGGTACAACAACAAAAAAAAATGAAAATCAATGATGACCACTGCTTTTCAAATACTACTTCTCTATGGGGTGAATGTCATTTTCAACAGGGCTACTACTGTCCTTTCTCTCCAGCAATGCCACATACCGTATCTTGAGGAATGCAAGAGAGGCTCTCAACACTACTGAGGATGGCAGAATGTAACCAGACAGTTCTTACTTCCCCAAGCATGAAAAAGTTGATAAAGCTAAATCCAATAGTGCCAGAAAGGTAAATACAGCTGCATATGGATATACTGTCCCATAACATAATTTACAAAAGCACAAACATCACATATTTAGCAATGAAATAATAGAGTCATTCTGGATGAATGGTGTTTAACAATGCTTAAGGCAGCTTTATATTACATAAGGTAATACAATAATAGCATGAAGAATTTTCACACATTGTTATTAAAGATTATTTAATACACTCCAGTTGAAACTCATTATAATAACAGCTCAGTAGGGAAATTATTAGAAGATAAAATTTTGGAATCTGTATTTGTACATGATCTTAATGTTTAGTGATTAAAACCTAGTGATTGTTAAGTAGTTTTATAGTTCCTTCCCATCCCTTCCCGTTTCTTTCCAGCATGAAGCTAAATTTGTCATCTACATCATAGTTCTCATCTGATTTTAGTACTGAAATAATCAGGTGTATTAGGTCATTCCTAGTGATCTGTTGTCTTCACCACAACACGGTTTTGTTTTTAACAGCAAACAGTCTCTCTCTGCTCAGTGTAAAACATTTCCCTTGTGTTTGATGTAAGATACTCAGGCTTGCTAAGCCTCAGTTCATAGCAACATAGAATGGCTTGGATTGGAAGGAAAATTAAAGATCTAGTTCCAGTACCAAGAGCTCTCATGAACAGGGTTGCTCTAGATCAAGTTTCCCAGCCTGACCATGGGAAATATAGACCATTCCTGAATCAGACATGGAGATAGTGTTAAGTTGGTAACATAACGATTGATTAGTTTTGTCAGAAAACAATTAATTGAAAATTCTACATTCACAAAAAAAAAAAGAAAGAAAGAAAAGAGGAAGTAATATCCTCGGTACAAAGACCAACATTGGAAGAACTAGTAAGCTCACTGTAACATTAATAGCAGCCCAGGAACTGTGCTATAAGATGACACTCAGTGTTGGGCAGTCAGAAAGGGCAGGCCACCCATGGCTAGAGAAGAAAGGATAGAAGTCTAAAAAACAATGCTTATGCCTAGTAGCAATGTTATAAGTTCTACCTTTTACAGCTCACACACCAGCATCACAGGCCTATAAAAGTTGTATGACTGATATTCGGAGAGTGAATACACCTAGAGTCTCTAAGCTCCAGGAGCGAGGGCATCTATGTTACTTTCATTCAAGTAGTTTTACAGTTAGTACCATCTGATGTTATCCTTGTACTGTCCTAATAACTCAAGAACTTAACATGCAATAGTGTTTCCTCATTTATTTGCCTTGTGAAAGAACAAATTATTAGAAGATTCCTGAAGATTAAGGATTCTTACTTTTGCAGAAATAGTCAAAAAGAGTAAGGTGTCTGGATGGGCAGAATTAAAGTAAGTATTACAATCAACCTCGTTACTAGTATTCAAATATTTTTGAATCTCCGGATCTTTTCTCCTGCCCCTTTTCTGCTCATATAAGACTTGTTATTAGCACATATTATAAGTGAACCAAGAGATTCCATTTTGTCCTTTTGCATGTATTTTAAACAATAGCAGCAATGGAGATTCACAGAGGCCCTCTTCTAGTCAAATTCAGCTTTCATTACTTTCATGATTGTAATTTCCATGCAAACAATAACCAGTTCCAAGTCTATAGCATGTTTCACTGCATTTATTAAGGAACCATTACAATTACTTTCAATGTCAGAGTTTAGCTACATATGTGCAGTATGGAGGTATATGATATTTGAAAACTATGTTACGTGAATTACAGGAAAATTCTAGAACTACTCATGAAATATTGTTTCATTACCCACTTAGAATGGAATTATGTCCTTGCTATAAAACATTGCTAATTCTGCATCTACAAGTTATCTGATAGTAAATACATTCTTTATTATTGTCTTCCCTCAGAGCAGATGTTTCCTAAATGGTTTCATACTTTTTCCCCCCCTTGTGCTACAAGACTTTTTTTTTCAGTTTAAAGGAGTATTAGTCACTAGTGCCAATTTTGTATTGACACAAAATTCAGTATGCTTGGCCTTAATTTCTCCCATATGGAAATGAAGTTGCCTTTCTTACAGCATATATTGTTTCATTCATCCATAATTTATATGCAGATGGAAGATCCTTTTTTGACTTGTTCTTTATGTATTAATAAATATCTAATATCAGCATAGTTTTAGAGTTGTGCAGCCCTTCAGGGTTAATTTCAGAGGCAAACATCCTCTGTTCCCAAGCAGTTATATTGGAGAGAGAACTGCTGTAGATCATTTGTGTGGTTATAAAAGCAGATCACATATGAATCATTTGCACAGTTACTGCTACTGTGATTCTTACTTACAACAAAGTTGCAGAAATGAGAATAGTATCTGTTCTTCTGTAATTCTATCAGTGCAAAACAAAAGTGGAAAACATGGGGAAACACAAACATCTTTTTGATGACTGAGTTCCTAACATTGAGTCTAAAACTGACTATACAACTAAATCTTTTAATGACAGTCATAACAGATGTAGGCTTGGACTTATAAAATGTTTCTGGTCTTCAAGACAATACATATACTGCTATGGCTAATATTGTTTTAAAACATTTTCGGCAATTTATAAATGGACCAAACTAACCAATACATTAGAGAGGATTATGAAATCCAAAGATAAATTTAATCCCATCCGTAACTTATTTGTTTTTGAGAAAATTAGTTGAAGTTTTACAAAATGTTCTATTTCCAGTTATCCCAGCCTTCAGGTCCCAAATTCTTTGGGATCATCAGTCTCTGTCAAAAACATCACAACTCATATTTTCTTGTAGTAAATGTAAACATATCTAGAACAAGACACATGATCACCACACTAAAAAATTCAGATCTGAATTGAAAAGAATATCAAAGAGGATTCTAAAACTACATTATAATTTTTATCTGTTCATGTTATATGATCTTGCTTGTCTAAGTGAAAGGCTCATAAAATCCAGCATCTTGTAGAATCTATGGTTTCCTATATGTGCATAAGTCCGGCTTGCTATAAATATGTATGTATTGGTTTTGCTTTCGTTAGTCAATAGCTCAAAACTATTAATTCTCATCTCCTCATTTCTTAACTTCTTATCTGGAGTTTCTTTACAATTAAATTTATTTTACTTTATTTTTTTGGAGAGGGGTGCAGAAGAGAGTTATTTCTTGTATCTCATTGGACAAATCTCTGAAAGCCATGTAAACAAAAACTTCATAAAGTTCTGTGCATGTTCCACAAGCCATTTGCAAAACATAATATCTATTAGAAATACATAATTTAAAATTATTATATCTTAGTGTTACAGGACAAGAGGGGAATTTAACAGACTGCCTGAAACTGAGCTGTAATCAAATGCACATCCTAACAGTTCTTCTCCTAATCTGTTCTTTATATATACTCTAGAGTAGAGGATTCTGTAATCTGCTCTTCCTAGGCAAACTGTTCCAAGAATTTACCACAATGACTGGATTTTTTTCCCCTTTTGCTTTGCTTTATTTATTTGTTTTTGTTTGCATTTAAAGTGCCATGTAATGTAAGTAAAGCCCATTATTCTTGTCCTTGTCACAGCAAATCTGATGTACATTTATATTATAACATTTAGCATATTGAGATAGCTGAGAGACAGCATATTTGTCCTTCTTTAGAATAAAACCCAATTCCTTTATTTTTTCGTGGAATCATAGAATGGCCAGGGTTGGAAGGGACCTCAAGGGTCATGAATCTCCAAGCCCCCCAGCCACATACAGGGCCACCAACCGCCCCATTTTCCTTGTACATCATGTTTTCAAAATCTCTTTTTTCTTCTCAAAGCCTCGGAATTCTCAATTTTATTATAAAAGGTATTTCTATCTAGAGAGATCATGAAAAGCTAAAATTTCACAAAGAAAAAACTAATCAATAAAAATAAAGAATTATCACTGCCAGGTATGTCATATGACTTTGTTGCTAATATACCCCAGAATCACATTTGTCTGGTTTTAAAAATCAGCATTAAAAACTGAAATTACTCAGCTTGTTTGTTGGCTCGCTGCCACTATCCTCCTTTTTTTTCCTTCATTCTAATATACATTTTTTTCTTCTGCTCCACATTTCTCTTTACTGAATTCCATCTTGTTAATTACTTTTTTTTCTGATTTACAAAAATCATAGTGAATTTTAAGCTTATCCTCAGAGGTTGGCATCACATTCAAGTTTTATAAACATACCCTGTACTCTCTGAAGAAAATAATTAATGAAAATAATGATTTTCATTATCTGTTGAATACATGTTTTATTCCCACCTGAAGCTTTACTCTGTGACATGGTCATTTCCACAGCAACCAGTTTTGAAGTCACAAACAAATTTATGGCCCCATATAGAGACAGCTGGAATAAATGAGCTCTTAGGAGCCCGATTTCATGCATATGTACATAGTTAAGCAGTGAAGTGTCAGAGATAAATATAGCATTTATACAATATATTAACAGCAGCCAATAATTTTTACTCATACAGAATTACTACTTGAGAAACTGCAGCATAATGAGCCCATACAGTTAGAGAGTTCATTTCAGAATGACATTTTAAAAAATGAAACTACTTCTTTACTCACAGTAATTAGGAGTTGTAAAGGCTTACCATATGGGGTCAAGAACAAAAAAATATTAACACCAGTACGAAAGTACTGCCATGCATTTCATACACCACTAACATTTCATTGGAATTTCATCTGAAGGTGTGGAAGACACATGCTAATCTTTGGCACAGCTTTTACCTCTAGAAGTAAGGAAGCAGTAAGGTATCCAGCCAGTTGAAAAAAACTCTTCTGAGTATAGATGGAAGGACTTTTCCTTACAGAGCTCCAGTAAAATTAATATGCTATACAGAGCCAAATCAATTAACAGAGACAATAAATATTCGGAGGAAACAACGGAGGAGGAAACAACGGAGGAGGAAACAACGGAGG
>JAPSGF010000061.1:4535722-4592860 GCA_035772895.1 Perdix hodgsoniae | reverse complement strand
CTCTGAAAATGAATGAAATTCGAAGTCTGAGAAAAGACTTCTCATGCTACCCAAATGAGCCTATTGCTACTTGGTTACTTCGATGATGGGACAATGGGGCCAACAGTGTGTGGCTAGATAGTAGAGAAGCTCGCCAAACTGGGTGGCATTGCTAGGGACTCAGCCATTGACAGAGGTATTAGTACATGCCAGAACCAGGCCTTCACCCTCAGGAAGAGGATGTTGTTAGCTGTAAGAGAAAGATACCCCTTCAAAGACGATCTGATGCCCGAGAAGAAGAAATGGGCTGATTTGGAAGAAGGCATCCGTTATTTGAGAGAATATGCTGTGGTGGAAACGCTACATAGCCCCGATTTCATTCCTGATGAGCCAAACCAAGAGCATGATCCTGAGAGAGCCAGGTGTACACCAAATATGTGGCGTACATTCACAAAGACTGCACCAGAAAAGTACGCGAGTACATTTGCAGCTATGTATGGCAGAGGGGAAAGAAGACCCCTTATAAATGAGTTGGTTAATAAGCTTCAAGACTTTGAGTTACATTTAAGCCCTCTACGAGCTTGTGTTTCAGCCATTGAAAAAGTAGCTGAAAAGCTGGAGAGAATGGAGAACAAACAAGAAGATATAATAGATAAACTATCAATTATGCCTGATGCCGATGAATACATGGTGGTAACAGATACATCCAGTGAGGAACAGAATTCCCAAAACAGCCCACTTGAGGGGCTAGCCAACTTGATTTCCTCCCAGTCAGTGTCATCCAACGTCTCAGCTATCAAAAGAAGACATCCTCCTGCTCGAACAAGTGACAACAGTAAGACCACGTCACGTTTTGACTTGTGGTATTACCTATGCGACCATGGAGAAGATATGAAGAAGTGGCATAAGCAACCTACTCCTGCCCTTCAAGCAAGGGTAAAAGAGTTACAAGACAAATCAACCACCAAGGTGAACTTCTCCAGAAAGGTGATTGCTCCAGTTGCTGCAGACAACAGAGGTAACAAATAGAGGGGCCCTGCCCCCAGCCAGGGGGGGAAAGGGATAATAGAGTTTATTGGACTGTGTGGATTAGATGGCCTGGTACATCAGAACCACAGAAATATAAGGCCCTGGTGGATACTGGTGCACAGTGCACTCTAATGCCCTCGAGTCACCAAGGGACAAAATCAATTTATATTCATGGGGTGACAGGAGGTTCCCAAGAACTGACTATGTTGGAGGCCGAAATCAGCCTCACTGGTAAAGACTGGCAAAAGCACCATATTGTGACTGGCCCAGGGGCTCCATGTATACTTGGTATCGATTACCTCAGAAGGGGATATTTTAAGGATCCCAAAGGGTATCGATGGGCCTTTGGAATAGCTGCTGTAGACACAGAAGGTGTTAAGCAGTTATCTGTTTTGCCTGGCCTATCAGAAGATCCGTCTGTTGTGGGGTTGCTACGAGTGGAAGAGCAACAGGTACCGATAGCTACAAAAACGGTGCACAGACGGCAGTATCGCACCAACAGGGATTCCTTGCTCCCCATTCAGAAGTTAATTCGTCAATTAGAGAATCAGGGAGTGATCAACAAAACTCACTCGCCCTTTAACAGCCCATATGGCCAGTGCGTAAAGCCAGTGGAGAATGGAGGCTGACGGTGGACTACCGTGGCCTGAATGAAGTCACACCCTCATTGAGTGCTGCTGTGCTGGATATGTTAGAACTCCAATACGAACTGGAGTCAAAAGCAGCTAAGTGGTATGCCACCATTGACGTTGCTAGCGCCTTTTTCTCCATTCCTTTGGACAAAGAATGTAGGCCACAGTTCGCTTTCACATGGAGGGGCATTCAGTATACGTGGAACCGTTTGCTCCAGGGGTGGAAACATAGTCCAACTATTTGTCATGGGTTGATCCAAGCTGCACTGGAACAGGGAGGTGCTCCTGAGCACTTACAGTACATTGATGACATCATTGTGTGGGGCAACACCGCAAAGGAAGTTTTTGAGAAAGGAGAGCAAATAATCCAGATCCTTCTCCATTCTGGTTTTGCTATTAAGCAAAGCAAAGTGAAAGGACCTGCCCAGGAAATTCAGTTCCTAGGCATAAAGTGGCAAGATGGCCGTCGTCACATCCCGACAGATGTGATTGACAAAATCACTGCTATGTCTCCCCCCACTAATAAGAAAGAGACACAATCGTTTCTGGGCGTAGTGGGTTTTTGGAGAATGCATGTTCCAAACTACAGCCTCATTGTAAGCCCACTTTATCAGGTGACACGGAAGAAGAATGATTTTGTGTGGGCTTCTGAGCAGCAGCAGGCTTTTGAGCAGATAAAACAAGAGATAGCCCGTGCTGTGGCCCTGGGGCCAGTACGGATGGAACAGGATGTGAAGAACATCCTCTACACTGCTGCTGGAGAGAAAGGCCCCACTTGGAGTTTGTGGCAAAGAGCCTCAGGAGAGACCCGAGGCTGACCCTTGGGATTCTGGAGTCCAGCCTACAGGGGGTCGGAGGAGGGCTACACTCCAACTGAAAAGGAGATCTTAGCTGCATATGAGGGGCTTCGGGCTGCTTCCGAAGTAGTCGGTACTGAAACACAGCTCCTTCTGGCACCTCGACTGCCAGTGTTGAACTGGATGTTCAAGGGAAAGGTTCCTTCCACCCATCATGCTACTGATGCCACTTGGAGTAAGTGGGTTGCGTTGATTACACAACGAGCACGGATGGGGAACCTCAGCCGTCCAGGAATCCTAGAAGTCATCATGGACTGGCCTGAAGGTAAAAAGTTTGGAAACCACCAGCAGAAGAAGTATCACGTGCTAAAGAAGCCCCACCATACAATGAACTACCAGAGGATGAAAAGAAATATGCCCTATACACAGATGGATCGTGTCGTATTGTGGGAAAGCATCGCAGATGGAAATCTGCTGTGTGGAGCCCCACACGACAAGTTGCAGAGGCCACCGAAGGGAAAGGAGAATCGAGCCAATTTGCAGAGGTAAAGGCTGTCCAACTGGCCTTAGATGTCGCTGAACAGGAGAGGTGGCCAATGCTCTATCTTTACACTGATTCATGGATGGTAGCAAATGCCTTGTGGGGGTGGTTACAGCAATGGGAGCAAAATAATTGGCAAAGAAAGGGCAAGCCTATTTGGGCTGCTGACCTATGGAAAGATATTGCTACCCGGACAAAAAATGTGGTTATAAAGGTGCGTCATGTAGATGCTCATGTGCCCTAGAGTAGAGCTACAGAATATCAGCGAAATAACCATCAGGTAGACCGAGCTGCCAGAATTGAGGTGGCTCAAATAGACCTGGACTGGCAGAACAAGGGTGAGTTATTTTTAGCTCGGTGGGCCCATGAGACCTCAGGTCATCAAGGGAGAGACGCAACATACAAATGGGCCAGAGACCGAGGGGTGGACTTAACTATGGATGCCATTGTACAAATCATTCATGACTGTGATACATGCGCCACAATTAAACAAGCTAAGAGGATGAAACCTCTCTGGGAGGAAGGGCGATGGCAAAAGTACAAATATGGGGAGGCATGGCAGGTTGATTATATCACCTTGCCACGATCTCGCAATGGTAAGCATTATGTGCTCACCATGGTGGAGGCAACAACCGGGTGGCTTGAAACACATGCAGTACCCCATGCTACCGCCCGAAGCACCATATTAGGTCTGGAGAGGCAAATCCTGTGGCGACATGGCACCCCAGAAAGGATTGAGTCAGATAATGGGACTCATTTTAAAAATTCACTTGTGGATACTTGGGCCAGAGAACATGGCATCGAGTGGATTTATCATACCCCTATCATGCACCAGCCTCTGGTAAGATCGAACACTACAACGGGTTGTTAAAAACGATGTTGAAAGCAATGGGTGGCAGAACATTTAAACACTGGGAGAAGCATTTGGCAGAAGCCACCTGGCTGGTTAACACCAGAGGATCAATCAGTCGAGATGGTCCTACCCAATCCAGTTCCCTACATATTGTAGAGGGAGATAAGGTCCCTGTAGTACATGTAAAGAACATGTTAGGAAAAGCAGTTTGGGTTTTTCCTGCTTCTGGGAAGGGCAAACCTCTTCGCGGAACTGTCTTTGCCCAGGGACCTGGGTCCACCTGGTGGGTGATGCAGAAAAACGGGGATGTTTAGTGTGTACCACAAGGGAATTTGATGTTGGGGGAGTGCAGTCTGTAATCCCATGTGTTAAGCATGATGTAGTGATGTAGAATAAGGGGTGGAATGTCATGGTTTTATGATTTTTGGTCATCAGTATTCCACACCATAACATCATGTAATGCATTGGGGGTGGGGTTTGATATCTGCCGAATGTTTGTCCGTCGGAGAAGAACTACATTTCCCCAGGAGACTTTGCGATCAGCAAGGGGATATAACTCCAAGCAAGGTCACCTGATCCTTCTTCTTCGCCTGCTCTTCACTGTCTGCGCTTTGCTATCTGCGCTTCGCCGGCTGCGCTTCGCCGTCTGTACTCCAGTCACTCAACTGGACTGCACTTCTCACCCCAGCATTGTGGTGAGGTCTATACAATTCAAACAGACTCTCTCTCTCTCTCTCTCTCATTGTATTTTGCTAATACTATATTTAGTAAAATCATTTGTTCCACCTCAGATCAGTGCTGTTGTTTTCAAGTATTTTGGGGTCCCCTGCTTCCCCTCTCCCAGAGGCACAGATCCGCAGATCCCTCTGCCCTGCTGGTCACGGAACTGGGCCAGACCAGCCCATAAACCGTTGACAAGTGCACATCACTGTTAGTAACAGCTTCGCTGCTGCGACACTGTTTGAGTACTAACTACTTTAATTGTATTTCAGAAGAGGAAACAGTTTATGCATTGGTTGACTGTATTTCCTTACTTTGTTGCATTATACCTCACTGAGAAACTGAGGCACTGAGTAAGAAAGATTAATTTCCCATCTCATTTCCCAAATCTCAAGAGTCTT
Organism: Perdix hodgsoniae; assembly: GCA_035772895.1. Taxonomy (NCBI): domain Eukaryota; kingdom Metazoa; phylum Chordata; class Aves; order Galliformes; family Phasianidae; genus Perdix; species Perdix hodgsoniae. The sequence goes on along the minus strand of JAPSGF010000061.1, from coordinate 4,587,908 downwards.
GAGTCCTGAAATGCAAGGATTAAAGTAATCCAACTCATGAACAAAAAATAGAAAACATAATGAAAATCTGCACCGGGTCACTGTTTGCTAAAGTTTATATATGCATATACTTTGTGTATTTTGGATGCAATGACAAATGCAGGGTCTCCTTAGCCCTTATTTAAACAGGCGGAGTATTTATGCAGGGCAGGACAACAAAGTCAGCTGTTGCACTGCACAGAAATACTTTATGTAAATAAACAAATCTGCATGGTGTTTAGAGCATTATACCAGTAGTACTTGAACATCCCATAAGTACTTTCAAAACCAGTGTGACTCCCTTGACTCCTAATTTACTTGGATATAAGTGATATTAAGATCACATCTACCATTTTTCTTCAGAAAGAAACATGTCTTCAGTTCCTCCAATTAATGTATGAAACAAACAGTTCAGATTTACAGTTTCACAGAAGTAATAAAGGGGTACTTCTTTGTAGTATTAAGCTTTCCATAAAAACCTCTCCTAAGGCGACTCAAGATTCCTGATGTAAATGGCTGGAAATCATACCTGTGCTATTTTTTTTAATTGTCCAATTTTTGAAAAAAAACAGTTAGTTGAAAATAATGTACATATCTGCCTGACTTTTATGAACACCTCTATCTGCTTCCCAAATGATTTATGAAGTTTATCTAAAACATTATCGGAAGTAAAACCTTATTAAAAAAACCTGACATGTACCTGACCTCATGATGAAAGCTATAATAACATCTGTTCATCCTAAATCTTTCATTTTATGTCTTTTTCATACTCTGGTAAAATTAAGATAGGCTTTATGCAACTTTCTGAGTTAACCATGTCCCAAATCATTTAGGAATGGGACCTTCAGTTTAATTCTAGATACTACCAGCAGAAATACATACTGCTAGAGTTTTATATGCTAAAAACAGAATCCAGCAAGAAACTAACAAGCAGCACACACAGAGAATTACTACAATTAGCATATAACTGCACTGCAAAAGTATACATCCCTATTATGAAACAGCTTCAATTTCCAGATGGTCTTATTAAGATGTAGCCTCAAGTATTGCAGAGTACATGACTGCAGTCTTAGAACCAAATCTGCAACTAGCACCAAGTCCCACAGCTAGGATATTGCTTCATTTTAAATATTTTTAAATGGAATCAAATCTTAGAAGTTTAATTTCTACATAAAGGAATATCAGCCTTTGAAGTCCTGTCTACCTGCTACTGTTGCATACGGGAAAAAAAATGGCACTGGGATCTACCTAAATGTTGCCTATAATACACATATCTTTGCAGACCCAGAAAGGCTACTACTTCAAGTACTATGTACTTACATTATGTATTGTCATAGTCAACACTGGTTCACAAGAGGAAAATCCTGCTTGAGTAACTTAATCTTATTTTATGACAGTTACCCATTTAGCTGACCAAGAGAAGTCAGCTGATAGAATCTTTTAAGATTAAGCAAAGCTTTCAGTACTGTTTCTCGCAGTATCCTTCTGGACAAATGTTAAGCATTTATCTCCACAAATACACAACATGATGGATAGTGAGTGGAAATAATGGCAGATGGTTTGGGTTCAGAGGGCACAACGTTCTCATACTGATGGTTGTCTCTACTACACCGCTCTCTCATTCACCCTTGTTAAAAGAACATGGAGAAAATACAGCAAAAGGAATTTCAGGGGTTGAGATAAGCATAGGAAAATAATTCACCAGCTAGCCAACTCTCCTACCCCACTATGGGCTTTTCCCCATGAGAGTACAGCAGTGGTATCCATGGGCTGCATCTCCTTCAGGCCATATCCACTTCTGCACAATCTGCTCCTCCATGGATCTCTGCGCACAGAGATCTATTCTGCGAGGTATCCACGAGCAGCAGGGGGACTGCCTGCTCCACCATGGGCCTCTCCTGGGTTGCACAAAGTTTTACAAGCATAACTATATTGAGATTAACAAGAGTAAATATTGCATTCTACACCTGAGACAGGACAACTCTGGCTATATTTACAAACCTGGGGACAAGAGACTGGAGAACAACACCATGGAAAGAGATCTGAGGCTTCTGTTTGATGGCAAACTGAGTCTGAGCCAAGTGTGCCCTGGCAGCTGAAAGGGCCAATCCTCAACCTGCAGTGCATCAAAACCAGTACTGCTGCCAGATGAGAGAAAAAGCTGTCCTGTCCTACTTTGCTCTGTGCAGCCTCAACTCAAGCGCTCTGGGCAGATTTGGGTGCTACAATGTAAAACCATAAGGCTACTTGACAGTATCAAAAGGAGGTCTATGAAGATGCTAAAAGATCTGTAGGGCAAGATACAAGAGAAGTATTACACAATTTGCTCAGCTTAGAGAAAAGGAGGCTGAGCAGAGGCCTCAAGATATCCTACAGCTTCTTCATGAAGGAAACAGAGAGGCATTGCTGAGGAAGGAACTGCATGAAGCTGCAACAGAGGAGGGTCATGGTGAGGATTAGGAAAAGATTCTTCACCAGAGAGTGGGAACTAACTGGAACAGGCTCCCAGTGGCAGTGGTCACAGCCCCCAAGCTAAGAGTTCTGGGAACATTTGGATAATGCTCTCAGACATAAAGTTTGAATTGACGGGCAACTGAGAATGAATACAAGGAAGTTGTTAGGATGTGTAGAGGTGAAATCAGAAAGGCAAAAGCCCAGCTTGAATCTAACCTGGCCGCTGGGGTGAAAAGGAATAAGAAACTTTTATAAATACATTAACAGTAAGAGGAGGACAAAGGAGAATATCCACTCTTTGCTGGATGATGCTGGGAATGTGACCACTGAGGATAAGGAAAAGACGGAGGTTCTGAATGCCTTCTTTACGTCTGTCTTTAAAGGTCAGACCAGTTATCCTCGGGGTACTCCTCTCTCTGACCTGGTAGTCTCGCCTGGGGAGCACGCTAAACCCCCTGTGATTCTGGAAGAAACAGTCAGAGGCTTACTACTCCAACTGGACTGCCACAAGTCCATGGGGCCGGATGAGATCCACCCGAGAGTGCTGAGGGAACTGGCGGGGGTAATAGCCAAGCCGCTTTCCATCATCTACCAGCGCTCCTTGTTGACTGGTGAGGTCCCGGAAGACTGGAGGCTTGCCAACGTGACTCCCATTTACAAGAAAGGTTGTAAGGAGGATCCGGGGAACTACAGGCCTGTTAGCCTGACCTCGGTTCCAGGGAAGGTTATGGAACAGATTGTCTTGAGGGAGATCATGCGGCATATGTGGGATGGCCGGGGGATCAGACCTAGCCAGCATGGGTTCATGAAGGGCAGGTCCTTTTTGACCAACCTGATCTCCTTTTATGATCTAGTGACACATCTGCTGGATGAGGGAAAGGCTGTTGATGTGGTCTACCTAGACTTCAGCAAAGCCTTTGACACTGTCTCCCACAGTATTCTCCTGCAGAAGCTGGCAGCCTGTGGCTTGGACGGGTACATTCTAGGATGGGTAAGGAACTGGCTGGAGGGCCGCGCTCAGAGAGTGGTGGTGAATGGAGTTAAATCCAGCTGGCGACCGGTCACGAGTGGTGTTCCCCAGGGGTCGGTGCTGAGGCCTGTCCTCTTCAATACCTTTATTGATGACTTGGATGAGGGCATTGAGTGCACCCTCAGTAAGTTCGCAGACGACACCAAATTGGCTGGGAGTGTGGATCTGCCTGGGGGTAGCGAGGCCCTGCAGAGGGATCTGGACAGGCTGGAGAGCTGGGCTGAAGCCAGGGGGATGAGGTTCAACAAGACCAAATGCCGAATCCTGCACTTTGGCCACAACAACCCCAGGCAGCGCTATAGGCTTGGGGCGGAGTGGCTGGAGGACTGTGTGGAGGAAACGGACCTGGGGGTGTTGATTGATGCTCGGCTGAACATGAGCCGACAGTGTGCCTGGGTGGCCAAGAAGGCTAACGGCATCCTGGCTTGCATCAAAAACAGTGTTACTAGCAGGAATAGGGAGGTAATTGTCCCCCTGTACTCGGCACTGGTGAGGCCGCACCTTGAGTATTGTGTTCAGTTTTGGGCCCCTCACTGCAAGAAAGGCATTGAGGCCCTGGAACGTGTTCAGAGGAGGGCTACGAAGCTGGTGAGGGGCCTGGAGCACAGGCCTTATGAGGAGTGGCTGAAGGAGCTGGGATTGTTCAGCCTGGAGAAGAGGAGGCTCAGGGGAGACTTCATAGCTCTCTATAACTTCCTGAAGGGAGGTTGTGGTGAGCTAGGGGTGAGCCTTTTCTCTCGTGTAGACAGTGATAGAACTAGAGGCAATGGTTTCAAACTGCGCCAGGGAAGATTCAGGCTGGACATTAGGAAATATTACTTCTCGGAAAGGGTGGTCAGGCATTGGAATGCACTGCCCAAGGAGGTGGTGGAGTCACCGAACATGGAGGTGTTCAAGAGACGTTTGGATGTTGTGTTGAGGGATAGGATTTAGCTGGGGAGTATTGGTGATGGTTGGACTGGATGATCTTTTAGGTCTTTTCCAACCTTGATAATTCTGTGATTCTGTGAATTTCGTGTGGTCTTTTGTGGAGCCAGGAGCTGGACTTGATCCTTGTGAGCCTTGTTAAACCTGGAATATTCTATGACTATGTAGTTCTATGATTCTAAACTTACCAACTCAAACGTCACATTCAAGAGCATGGGATTCAGAAGTGAGAAGACTATACATGTTTTTTACATACATTGTGAGAAACATATTCTCACATTTTTCTGCTACTGCCTCAGAGTCCATAAATGACGGAGAAAAGTTAATCAATGAATTTAAGAGATTGTGGATAGAAATAATGTAATAATCTAATATTAAAGTAAATAAAATGAGTAGTGAGAAGTGGAAAAATTTCAGTACAGAACAAGAGCTCCAGGTCATTCACTGCTACACTGCTACAGGTAGCTCTTGTAGGCATCAAGTATGACAGGTACAACAGGTAAAATGAAGAGGTATACCAGCAAGAAAATTGGTTTATATTAGATGTTCTTAAGCTACTTAAGACACAAAAACACCTGGGGAAAATTCTTATCAAGTATAGTCTTATTAAAGGTTTTTGTAGCTCAGTCATTAATCCATTAATCACTCTTATATTACTGTAAGTATTTTTAAGTAGTCTTTTTTCTTTGTTTGTTTGTTTTTAATCTGAATCTCTTAATCTGAAAGAAAGCTGAACAATCTAGTATGCAACCCATTCCTCTGAAGTTACCACAGTATTCAGCTGCTTCTGCAGTTCCCTACATGATCAGAGTCCAACCTTTTAACTTTCCCAGACTGTAGCAAGGAATGAAGAACTGTCTTTGGTTGCATTTACCAAGGTTGATCTGAAAGTAACATCTCCTATTTACTTCCATAGTAACTACAACAGACACAAACAGTACAATAGCACTATTTGATATAGAAAATCCTCAGCCACAATACACTCTTTTTCAATATAGCTACCACAATTAGCTGTGCATTTTTTCAGTGATGAACAAGAGCCTTCAGGCTGCATTCACTACAGTCTGTACCAGAAGAGGTTCAATGGCAATGGTCTCAAATCTTAGAGTTCTCAAGGTCTTCATCAGAGATTTTTTGATCAAACTTTACTCTTCCTCCATGTATTCTTGAAAATAATTTTTCACAACTGTACATACTGACAAAAAGCTGTGACATGAATAAAGTGTGATTTTTAAGTGAGATAGAGGTAAGACAGAGCTTATAGAAGTCTGCTAAAGACACATGATCAAATTTTTGGTTGCAACTCTACATTATCTATATGAAAAATTGCAGGTAATGTATTTATGACAACTGATAACGGAGTTGCAAATACACCATATATTATTGTTTGTTTGTTTGTTTGCTTGTTTGTTTGTTTTGCAATCTTGAAATGTTTTCAAATTCCTTATCACAACAGAAAGCATGGTTGTATATTTTTTCCATTCACAGAACTGTATTTTGCAATCGTATCAAAATCATAATCTCATTTACCATAACTTAGGTTAGCACTGCACTGTGCCCTATGCTATGGTTTCAGCCAAAGTAGGGAAAACTGTGCATCAATCTTCAGATGGTGTTGAGTGATTTTTGGGCTCCCTAGGCAGAGCCACCACCATGATTATGCATCAGCAAGGGACACGAGACACAGGGTGAACAGTACCAGGCCACATGAGGCTTTCAAACCAGTGGTTGGACAAGCCTGCCTTACACCATTGTTCAGTTTTCTAGAGTATGTACTGATCTTTTTGTGAGATGGCAGTGAGAAGTATGTGGAAGAAGCATCTTACGCTGACAAGCCTTAAGAATGTAGGATGCCTGGTACACTGTGTTCCTTTTGGTAAAATGCCTAAAACCTGAGTGGCTTTTGAGGGATTTCTAGCATGTACTTACAGCAAATTTGAGTTAGTTGAAACAAAACAGGTCATGCCCACTTACTGAAACTTGTGGTTTCTTATCATATGTGGGGGCAATGGCTCCACATACAATTAGTGCTTTCTCTTTTCAAAACCTAACTTCAAAGGTCTTGAATATTTATTTTCTGCTTTAAATAGAATGGTATGGCTTGGTGTCATACCAGGGAATCCATAGCCAAACCTGCCCTAAGCCCCAACAACCTGGCAGTTTGCATCACCCTCTCCTCCCTGAACCACTGCCCTTTCTATATTACAATTTTTATTGGCAGTTCCAGTTTTAATGAGCAGGATGCTTCATACCATGTTCAGGCAATCACAGTATCAAATTTTAGGAGAGAAAATCAAGAATTTGTTACAGGCTTACACCCTCCAAGGAATAAATTTAGGTATTTAAAAGTCATTTCTTTTTCTTTTTTGCAGTGGCTGTGCACATTCATTAAGCAGAAGTATCTAGATCTCAGAAAGATCACAGGCAGTTTGAGAGCTCCAGTTCTGTAACATATGTAGCTAATTGTTATCTTTGTTAGTACAAGAAAGCTACTTCACTGCCTTTAGTACAGAAAATTAAAGGCTATATATAAAGAGAGGATACGCAAGAGCCATCCACTAATGTAATAAAGGAAATGCGATTAATCACTACATGCGCTGCCAAAGAAAGATTTGCTTGTGGTAATTATAGAAAAATATAACCTTTCTTTCATGGGCAGAAAGGGAAAAAAAAAAAAAAAAAAAAAAAAGAACTAAAGTAGCAAAATACTGCAGACAAAAGAATTCAGTTGCTGAGCCCTTAATAAGTTACTAAAGTGTCCTCCCTTGCTGATTACTCTGATACTTCCTAATCAGTTTTTAAACTTTTTTTATTTCCTTCCATCTGGAAAAATAGCTGTTATCAAGGATAACAGGAAAAGCAGAAACTTTTCTGCAAATAATAAATCTCTTTTCACTCAGACTGTAGTTCTCTCAGCAAGTAAAGGAATATAATCATGGACTGATAAACACATATTTAGCTGGGCTTTGTTTTTGTTCCTTTCCAGTATCTGGACCTGGCTTTCATTTGCTTGTCCTTGCATCTTACTACCTTTTTCCTGCACTCAAAATAGAACAAGCTTGTCCATTGTTCTTCTGTATGAGTATTTATATATGGACATATCTTCAAATGCTTTTGATACTCATCTTGGCTTCAGTTTTCTACTCATGTCCAAGCTCCTAGTCTCAAATTAGCACACATTATTTTCTTTTTTCCTCCATATTTCTATGTCAGAATGGGGGACTGAGGTGAGTAAAACACTCATTCTTCATTAAAGCCCAGGATCATGCCCTCAGAGAGAAGAAATATATACCATATGCAATCCTACTTAGTAGTCTTGTACAGGCAGGGAAAGCAGGAGCACCTCCAGGCTGATGCTACTAGTTAACTGCCGGTGAAGGTGGGCATCTGGAAAACACAGAAACACTGTCAAATTGTGCAGATTGATTTGGCTTGTATGAATAGCACATGTAGCCAGTCACTGGTTTCTGTAGCAAGAGAGGCTCGTGTGTAGCCTCAGATCATCAGAAAGAAGTGAAACAAAAGCAGACAAACAACAAAGACACAACTAGAGTCTCAAAATAATAAGCTGTATTTGAATAAAAACATTAAAACTCAGGTACTCTTCTAAATTTTTATTTTATTTTATTTTTAAGTTTTCCTCCACCTAGATAATTCAACTGGCACAATGAACATTTCTGAATCTGGGAATTTAATACAGCACATCAATCTCTTGCTTTCTTGCCATGTTTGAATGAAAATCCAGGTTTGAAAGCCTAAGAAAAAATGATTTGATCACAGAGGTGCTTGGTAGGTTACATTTGAGTGTGACATGAGATACTGGTGTGTGAAACGGAGCTTATTAAGAAGTAAAGAAAGCATTCAGCACAATGGTTACTCAGTACAAACCAGTGCAGTGTCACAATAAAACCCCCTCGTGGCCAGTGAGGTCATTCTAGGGCTGCCACAAAGATTCCTGTGGCTGTAAAGGCCAAGCCCCATGAGGGAGAAGCCTAATTCCAACAGTGACTTTGCTTCCTGAACTCAAATTTCAGGCTGCATGTGGAAATTTATCCCAAGAACTACTGTCACCTTGCAGTTCCACAGAACTGTTTGTATCTCCCTGTTTCTAGCTTTGTTTTCTCATTTTTCGTGTGCTCTTGATATGACAGGAGTTCAGTACAGACCAGTAGTTGTTACACTCACATACACTGTCATCTGAGACTACAGTGCATGAAAAAACACATTATCTGTGAATTAAGACCTGAACTTAATGCAGAAAATCTCCATGATCTGTTTCCTGAGCACTGCTCTCATACATAAGAATTTTGAAAAGGAATAGCTTAATTTTAGGTAGCTCTCTGTCTCAAACACCTTGGAAAAATGTCAAGGTTACCTTTAAGAAAAAAAAAAAAAAAAAAAAAGCAGCATCAATATCATGGTCAACAAAAACAATCAGGAAGGATATTGCTTTTTAAATATAAACTGAGCACAGGTAAATAATGATTAGACAAGAGGCCACATCTCAGGGTATCTTTCTTGCCCTGAAGGTAAAATCAGCAGGGATCATGTACAGGGAAAGGAAAACACACAAACAAAAGAAAACTTTGGGAGAGAAGAGCTGTTGGCAGAAATTTGATAGCACAGAAATAGTGTATGAAAGGGAAGGGCAAAGTTCTAAATTACCTGTAGAAATCTGTAATTAGGTTTCTGGACTACTGTGGTAGCTTCTAAAGACTATCAATAATATTCAGTGGCTTAACATTTTTAGGAAAATTCATCCAGTCTGATCTCTTATAGTTATCACTTTCAATATGGTTTCCGTGATGAAATATATTTCAAATCAGTGAAAATGTGATAGTTGAATCACAAAATGGCCCAGGTTGGAAGGGATCTCAAGTAGCATGAATCTCCAACACCCCTACCACAGGCAGGGCCACCAACCTCCCCATTTAATACTAGACCAGGTTGCCCAGGACTCCATCCAATCTGGCCTTGAACACCTCTAGGGATAGGGCACCCACAATCTCTCTGGGCTGCCTGTTTCAGCACCTCACCACTCTCATAGTAAAGAACTTCCCCCTGACTTCCATCCTAAATCTTCCCTCAACTTAAACCATTTCCCCTAGTCCTGCTCTTATCTATCCTTTAAAGAGTTCACTCCCCTCCTTGTTTCGTAGGCTCCTCCTAGGTACTGAAAGGCTACAATTAGGTCACAATGAAGCTGAACTCACACTAAAAGCATCAAAAACTATTTAAATGTTCTTCTACAAACATTTAAACATATGTACAGAAATATGAGAAGAAATTTAACAATTGTTTGCAAAAACAATAGCTTGCTCTTTTTAGGCTCCCATAACTACTTAATCTTTATTTTATGTTACAGGAAAAGCCTTAGTTTAAATATGGAAGAATATGGTATAAATCAATTAATTGATTAGCTTAAGAATATAGCCTTAGCTAGAAGTAAGCCCAAACCTTTTTCAGTCAAGGACAATGTTTTTGTACAAGATTCATCTTTTCTTTCCATTCTAACTTCAGCTGCAAATTGTTTAGACAAATTCAGCACAGTGAAGTGGAAAGAAAAGTACATAGTGACTGTGGAGGAATTATGTTTTCCAGCTGCTTTTTTAGCATTTTGAGAATGACCATCAAAACCAAAACTACAAAATGGAGTGACAAATCTACGTGACCAGAACAAAGAACTATACTGTAATACAAAAATCAAACAGTAGGACAATATTAGCAGTAAAGATGTTATACATCTTTGAGAAAGTCAGTTGTGCTATGTTATTATTCTGCAAACTTCATAATGATAGACTGTCTCAGCTAGTTACCATGTTATCTCTTAATCTGTAGTCATTTGATTTTGTATTTTAAAACTGTTCCTGGAAAGATTCATAAGAACATTAAATCAATAAATGTTAACATTTTATTAAAAGAAAAAGATTATTTATTTCTCTCCTTGATCTGAGAAGATAATTGCATGGAAATCTGTTTGGTACAAATTATATCTCAAGGTAAATAGATGAGTCAGTAACAATGTTATATACACTTGAAAAAGTAAAGAAAAAGGCACAAATTTTAGAGATTTTTAAGAAATCGTTTGTATATATGATTTATATTGGTATTGGTTTGTATATATGATTTATATTTATATATATGATTTATATTATATTTACATGATCTTGGATTAAGTTAATAATTGATCATTAAGCAGAAATTAATTTGGAAGACTAACAGCGTTAAAAAGGTGTTTTCTGTTGTTTCTATTTATATTGTATATATATAGAATGTATACATGCATATATCTATATAGAATATATAGAATGTATATATATGTAGAATAAGGGGTGGAACAACCCCACTACAGAATGTGTGTGTGTGTATGTATATACACTATATATAATAAATACGTACATGTATATATATACATATATATTTTATATATATATATATATATATGTATATACACGCACGTATATATATATGTATATATATATATATTCTGTAGTGGGGTTGTTCCACCCCTTATTCCACATCACTACATCATGCTTAATATATATATATACACGTATACAAACAAACAAACAATGATTAAAATGCATTACACACATGTTTATATACATATACATAGAATGCCTGCCTGCACACCCCCAGCATCAAGTTTCCTTGTGGTACACATTGAACATCCCCGTTTTTTTGCATTACCCACCAAGTGGACCCTGTTCCCTGGGCAAAAACAGTACCACAGAGAGGTTTGCCCTTTCCAGAAGCTGAAGAACCCAAACTGCTTTTCCCAACATGCTCTTTACATGTACAACAGGGACTTTATCTCCCTCTACAATATGTAGGCAGCTAGACTAGGTAGGACCGTCACGATTGATAGATCCTCTGGTATTGACTAACCAGGTGGCTTCTGCCAAATGCTTCTCCCACTGCTTAAATGTTCCACCACCCATTCCTTACAGCATAGTTTTTAACAACCCATTGTATCGTTCAATTTTACCAGAGGATGGTGCATGGTAGGGAATATGGTAAATCCGCTCAATGCCATGATCTTTGGCCCAAGTACTTACAAGAGAATTCTTGAAATGAGTCCCATTATCTGACTCAATTCTTTCTGGGGTGCCATGTCGCCACAGGACTTGTTTCTCAAGACCTAATATGGTGTTTTGGGCGGTAGCATGGGGTACAGAAGGAGCTGTGTTTCAGTACCGACTACTTCAGAAGGAGCCCGAAGCCCCTCATACACAGCTAAGATCTCCTTTTCAGTTGGAGTGTAGCCCTCTTCTGACCCCTTATATGCTCTACTCCAAAATCCCAAAGGTCAGCCTCGAGTCCCTCCTGAGGTTCTTTGTCACAAACACCAAGTGGGACCTTTCTCTCCAGCAGCAGTGTAGAGGATGTTCTTTACACCCTGTCCCGTCTGTACTGGCTCTAGGGCCACGGCCCTGTTTAATCGGCCACTGTTTAATCTGTTCAAAAGCCTGCTGCAGCTCAGGGCTCCATGTAAATTCATTCTTCATTCGCGTCACATGATAAAGGTGGCTTACAATGAAGCTATAGTTTGGAATACGCATTCCCCAAAAGCCCACTATGCCCAGAAAAGATTGTGTCTCTCTCTTACTAGTGAGTGGAGACATAGCAGTGATTTTGTTGATCACATCTGTTGGGATGCGACGACAGCCATCTTGCCACTTTATACCTAGGAACTGAATCTCCTGAGGAGGTCCTTTCACTTTGCTTCACTTAATAGCAAAACCAGCACACGGAAGAATTTGGATTATTAGCTCTCCTTTCATGAACACTTCTTCCGCTGAATTGCCCCACACAACGATATCATCAATGTATTGCAGGTGCTCAGGAGCACTGCCCTGTTCTAATACAGTTTGGAGAACCCATGGCAAATGGTTGGGCTGTGTTTCCACCCCTGGAGCAAACAGTTCCACGTATACTGAATGCCCTTCCAGGTGAAAGCAAAATGTGGCCTACATTCTTTGGTCAAAGGAATGGAAAAGAAGGTGTTAGCAATGTCAGTGATGGCATACCATTTGGCTGCTTTTGACTCCAGTTCATACTGGAGTTCTAACATGTCCGGCACAGCAGCACTCAGTGGGGGTGTGACTTCATTCAGGCCACGGTAATCCACCATCAGCCTCCATTCTCCACTGGCTTTATGCACTGGCCATATGGGGCTGTTAAAAGGCGAGTGAGTTTTGCTGATCACTCCCTGACTCTCTAGTTGACGAATCAACTTATGAATAGGGAGCAAGGAATCCTTGTTGGTGCGATACTGCTGTCTGTGCACCGTTTTTGTAGCAATCGGTACCCACTGCTCTTTCACTCGTAGCAACCCCACAACAGACGGATCTTCTGACAGGCCAGGCAAAACAGACAGCTGCTTAATGTTGTCGGCGTCTACAGCAGCTATTCCAAAGACCCACTGATACCCCTTAGGATTCTTGAAATGCCCCCTTCTGAGGTAATCAATACTTAGTATACATGGAGCCCAAGGACCAGTCAAAATGGGATGCTTTTGCCTTACCAGTGAGGCTTATCTCAGCCTCCAACACAGTCAATTCTTGGGAGCCCCCAGTCACTCCAGAAATATGGATTGATTCTGTTCCTTCATGACTTGAGGGCGTCAGAGTGCACCAGTGTCCACCAGTGCCTTATATTTCACTGGTTCTGATGTGCTAGGCCATCGAATCCATGCAGTCCAATAAACTCTATTATCCCTTTCCCTCCCCTGACTGAGGGCAGGGCCCCTCTATTCATTACCTGTAATAACAGGAGCAACTGCGCTGGTGGCTGATCTGCTTTGTAATTCTCTCACTCGTGCTCATAGTACAGGAGTAGCTTGGTGATGCCACTTCCTCATGTCTTCTCCATGGTCACGTAAGTAACACCACAAGGCAATTTGTGATGTAGGATTCCTTACTGGAGCCAGAAAGCGTTTGCCTTTAACAGCTGAGATTTTTGATGGTGCACGTGAGGAGGAGGGTTCATCATCTTTAATTAGTTGGATTTGCATTAGTTTGATCAACTCCTTCATTAGACTCTTCTGATCATCCTGATGTTCATCAAGCGTTTCTGTTACTACTACAGGTTTGTCATGATTAATCAGTAAAGACACTTGCTGTTGCATTTCATTCAGTTGGTCCGTTATTGGTGAGATGGTGGAAATGGAAGCATGAGCTGGGGGTAGCTACTGTTCATAGCTACCCCCAACTATAAGAATCAATTGAAAAACTGATTGTCTTCTCTGCTGGTCTTGGAATCTGCCAGTAGTGTACAAGCGTATCTGTCTGGTGCTGCTGTTTTGAGTTTCTGCCATATATCAGGTGTCATCCTCACTCTCTCAGGGTCATGGTCTTGGAGTGGTTGGTTAGGAACAAAATTAGGGTCATACAATATTTCCACCACAGCCATTTCCCTCAAATACTGAATACTCTTTTCAGCTGTATCCCACCTTTTCATCGCAGGCTTCAAGCCTTCTTTGAAGGGATACCTTTCCTTCACAGCTATTAACACTCGTTCCCAGAGGATGGCAGCCCCATCCAAACATCAACTAATTCCTCTGTCAACAGCTGGATCTCTGGCAATGGCTCCGAGTTGGTGAGCTTCATTACCATCTAGAGACAAGCTACTGGCCCCGGCATCCCAACAGCGAACCAACCAGGAAACAAGAGTTTCACTCGGGTGCGGTGTAAACTCCTTTCTTGAGCCTTGGATTTCAGTCATCTTCAGAGGCCAATGAGTAGTAATAGAGATTTCCTCTTCATCACTCTCCTCTTCATGTCTCCTAGTTTTTCCTTTTGCCTTTCCTGATGATGGTGGTTCTGAGGAGGACCCCTCACCAGGATCTTCCTCCACTTCCTCATCCTCTTCTTCTTTTTTTCCGTTCTAGACGCGTGGACACTCGTTTCCATTTCTTGCCTTCCACCAGAGCGACTGTTATTGTTACTGGTGTCTCCTGTAATTGATCAGATTTGACTTGGAAATTCTTCCCTTTGGCTTGAACCTCAGCTTGGAAACTCTCTCTCTCCAGAATAGTATTATAAAGGGCATGGTAAGCACAAGCCAAACCCCAAATAAGTTGTACTTCTTTAGATTTATGTAAGCTGCACTGTCCCTGACTCAAATACTGGCTTAGTTTCTCAGGATCCCACAGATGTTCAAGAGTGAAATCCCACACTGTGGGTCCCCATGCTTCTAAGATTTTTCCTAAATCTCTCCATATTCCCTGCCAGTCAGCATTCTCTGGTTTTGGAGGAGACTCCTTCTGCAAAAGTATAGGAATACATTCAGGGAGATTGATAACATGAACAGGGCTACACCCTCAAACATGAGCATTAACTAAGTATTCAAAAACGTGTGACAAACGAAGAGGAAAGCCTGGAAACTGGTCTGAACATCATGTTGTTTGTAAAATTAGCCACTTCATCTGGGAAGTAAATGTCAAAATTGATATCATACCACATTGCATATAGGTACCATGCAGGTGTCTCCAACTGTGCCCTAATGTATTTGTATATGAACACAATTCCACAGCAAGTGAATATGACATTGATGATTGGCCAGTAAGTTGTGAGTAACACCATAGCTTTTAATCCCCTACACAGCACCCCCACAATAAAGAATGGGTTCACCGCTGGTGTCTGCTTAAAAGGGGTTAATGATTTGAAGCTAACAAGAGGAGGGGAACAAAAAAGAAAAAAAGGCACTACCCAGACTAAGCAGTGCTCAAAGTTTACAAATATCCCAGAATACTGGCAGTACGCCCGGTCTTTCAAGGTCAAGTTTTCCAGCACAAAAACCTGAACTACTGATAATGTTCCCGAACGAAGCTCTCTGAGAGCAGAGAGGGAAATTCGTTCTAAAAGCTAAAAAGCAGCTATGCCCGCATTCTCCACCAAAATCTGTCACGGAATTAACTAGATCAATCTATGCCTGTGACAGGGGGCCGTAGGCCCCTGCCCCCTATTCCCCCTGCCAGGAGGGAAGGAGGGAAGGAAGGAGGGAAGGAGGGAAGGAGGGAAGGAGGGAATCTATGGAGGAAAACTTATTTTACTATGATATCGGAATGCAAGATAACACAATATAATACAATCTAATTGAAACTGAGACTAATAAATCAAATAAGATAGGAGAGAGAGAGTTCCTGAGACCGAGTCAAACCTGAAAAGCTTGGAACGGCTAGGAAAGCACCCTCCAGCACCCACTGCCAGGCAGTAAGAGACTGACCCACCCAGAAGTCAGAACGGTCAGATCCCATGACTTCTGTAATGTATAGGGATAGGTACAAGGAACTGGAGCATCAGCACTTTAATTCCAGTACACTACATGATGTTTTGATGTGGAATACTGAAAACCAAAAAACGTAAAACCATGACAAGCTTCTGACTTAAGGTTCTACAGCTGTGTGTCCAACCCAAAACACGAAACTCCCAGTCTTCATGCAGTCAGTTGTTGGATATGTAAGCTCATTCATTCTATCCATTGATGCTATTTCTACTCACCTTGTAAAACTTACTGAAAGTCAAGGGTAGGCTTAAAGCAGAGTATGCCTACTCACTGTTCTTGCACAACTACTTGTAGCATGCTGATTATGGCTTGCTTTTCTTCCCTACTTCATTCTGCTTTTTCATCTATCAGCATTCACCTACTGTTCCTAGAAGTAGCAATTAGTGTAGAAAGACTTCTATATATTGGTAATATTTGCATTTTTTTCCTGAACAGCATTCCACGTAATAGTCTGAGAATGCCTCTCTTTAAAATGGCATTTATGCCATTCTTTCTCTAGTGGATAGTGTGACATTTCTGGCCCTACAATGAATCTTGACAGTGAGGAGATGAAATCCCCAAGACAATCTCTTTTCAAGTCTAATGAGAACCCTGAATCTCAAGGTGAGAACTTGAATGGGTGCATTATCAAAACATAAAGGTACTAGACTCCATAAACAAGATAATTCTTTGCACAAAACTACTAAAACTATTTCCACCTGATGTCATTGATTTACTGTGGCCACTTGGGTTTAAGATTTCACAGATGTTCCTTTTACAGACATTTTGAAGTGCAAAGTCATAAAGGAGATGTCACAAAATTCAAAGACAGAAAATATTGAGTAATCCTTTTCTTACACTTCTTTCTTCACACAAGAATCTGGGAATTAATTTAAGCTTTAGTGCTTTGATACCATAAATGCAGCTTTTCCAAGGCTAGCAGGACTAATTATGCAGACTGGCTCAGACTAGCCAAAACCTAGCCCACTTAAAACCAAACAAACACAACCAACAATAAACTGATAGGGTACAAACTTGTAAAGAAATTATCCAAGCAGTGGAAATACGGTAAAAATATAAATAAAAGCAAGAATATTTTAAAATGTTCTTTTTTGGTGAAACATTTTATATGTTTATATCTTCTTCAGGCAAGACTGAAATAAAATTGAAAAGTATAAATGAAAAGGCATAGTTAGGGAATTCAACATGAGATTATGGAAATCCTTTCCCTTGCAGTCCAAAATAAACAAATTAGACATGTGTGAAAAATGACTCATCATACACACAGACTTGGCACTAAAAAGTAGGTGTTTAGAAACACAATCAGAAGAAAGGTTGTAGAGCATTAAATCACACAACTCACTAAATGTTTTCAATACTGCTATCATTTACTACAACCTCCAAATGGAAAGTTAAGGAGGAAGAAGGCAAAAATGTCTAATTAAAGGAAATAGCAGTTTGCTTTTTGAAGTCTGAAATTTTTCAGCTCTCCTAACTTAAATTATTTTTGTGGTGATGTTATACCAAACTTTCTCTTCAGAGTATTTTGATTCTGTGGTCCTGAGGCAGTTTTGACTGAGGAATTAGTCAGTAAAACTGTAACTGAATTTGATAGGACTTGGCTATGTGCAAACAAGAACCTTATATTTTATTCAGGCAGGTCCAAACCACTTTCACTCTATGAAAATTTGTTCATTTACCAAACATCCTGCTTCTATGTTTTTGTTGTTGTTGCTTTGTTTTGTTTTCCTTAAATATTTGAAATGTTACAACTAACTCTCTTACCCAGTGTGGTCTTTTCAGAACCTTCCACAAACTCTTAGCTTCTAGTCTTTGAGAGCTTTTCCTGTATAATCACTGTCTGGAGTTTTAGGACTCTTTTAATGAGTCACCAGAAGTTAAATTCCAGAGAACTGGTTGTATGGCTATCGACTGCTAACATACAAAGAGAGCAAGCTAGACAAGGGAATATGAAGCATGTTTGCAGAATTCAGTGGAATACATTAATCTCGCATTAATGTTGACTGAAGTAAATTAAAGCATCCATGTGGATACGGTATAGTAGCATACAACAAGCAGATGTACCAGTTCACATCTGGAAGTAATATAGCTGCAGCTATGTTGCTTAGACCACTTAAGGAACCAGCACAAAGCTCCTACTATGTAGAAATATTCTTAGAGTTATTACTGGCACATTAGGTATTCCAGTGTAAAACCAGTTTGAAACTGTTTGGAACATGGGAAATTCCAGTGTCCTGAGCACAAATAGAGTTGTACAGCACCAGAACCCACAAGTTTCTCAGCATCAAATGTAAACTCCTGAGGGATTTTGCAGCTTTCATACTTTGTGTAATTCTTA
Organism: Perdix hodgsoniae; assembly: GCA_035772895.1. Taxonomy (NCBI): domain Eukaryota; kingdom Metazoa; phylum Chordata; class Aves; order Galliformes; family Phasianidae; genus Perdix; species Perdix hodgsoniae. The sequence continues at coordinate 4,569,852 of JAPSGF010000061.1, read as the reverse complement.
TTTTGTTCCAGCAGACCAACCAAATATAGGTCTTCAGAATTCACACCCAGTAACAGAAACGATTTCCTTGATTCACACTTTCAGAAGGTAAGGTTCAGAAGGTCACCTAGTTACAGTGTTGGTGAGGAAGGATGGGAAACAGATGAATTGTGATGGCTGTCACAGGTAACAAAGGCTATGCAGGAGAGCAGATGACAGGTTAGCAACCTAACAGTAGAGCTGAGGAGTAGTTAAATTTGTTAATTAAAAGATTAGGTGTTAGACATGGAGAAGTAAAAGGTATTTGAAAATATTTTATAGGAAAGGGAAAGGGGAAAGGGATATTTTTGAAGTGAAGACGCCAAAGATAAAAATGAGAAAGAACCATTGATATTTTAATCCATCAAAACACTTAAGACTAAATGCAAGAAAACTGAATGGAAAATGTGTTCAATTACATCTTCATAACCCCAAGGAATTTCCAAAGTTATAATAAAGGATCACTTGTGTCTGTTCTCCAGCAAAATATAAACCTCATCAGTAATCCCCACCTACCTAAGGTGAATGTGAAATTCCTTATTAAGTGCCAAAATCTTGCATATTGTTCTTCAATGGAACAGCAATTCAAGATAGAGAATCTATCCCTAAAGACCAGTGGTGTAGAGAAAGATAAAAAATAATACCATAGAAGGGAATGAACGAATAAATAAATAAATAAATAAATAAAATAAAATAAACAAAATAAAGTAAGAGAAGTCAGAAACTGTAATGACTTTAAGGACTTCAGAACTCTGGGAGCAGGTGCTCCTGACAATAGCTACAAATATAAAACTGCCATAGGTCTGCCTGCGGTTCGACCTGGTTCTGTGCCAAGGAGGGCAATGAGACCCGCAGATCCATGTGCCAGAAAGTTAGGGAGATAGGCCTAGACGAGGAAAACATACACAGTGAGGTAAGGAAAAACTTAGTTTATTAAATATAGCAGCAGAATATGAGATAATGCAATATAATACAATATAATTAAAAGTGAAGGTAATGAATCAAGTAATATGAGAGTTTCCAAAACCAAAGTCCTGACTCTAATGCTGTAGGTGAGATGGTCAGGGAGTGAACAGAGAAGTCTCATGATTCCCAGTCCATTTTATCTTTCCTCCCAAATGGAAAAAGGAAACAGAGAAATGAAGTCCTCTGAGACTTGTAGTTCATTCTTCTGTTCTGAGACCAAGAGATTGGAACTATTTACAGTCCATGGAATTGCAGCATTAACTCTTTAACTCCTAGTACATTATGATGAGGAAATTTGGAAAATTGATGATAAACCATAATACCATAACAAAAATATAAGGCTGTCACTTGTATAAGTTGTTTAAGCATAAGGAAAAGTGGTCCTACTTTACTGTGCAGAAAGAGAAAAAAACTTTTTGGTCTTGACCAATAATCTCTTGTCGCGGTACAGTGATATCCCTTATGGAAATGAGTTGATAACAAATTCAGACCCACTCTGTTTTGTCAATAATACAGAGAAATAAAAATGTATTAGGGGGAATAACTGAACTGACTGCACATAATCCAGTTTGATATCATTTTAGATGCCTGTTAAATATATTTAAATATAGTCTGTTTAAGAACCAAAAGTGTAGATTTGAAATATCTACAACGTCATACTGCAAGGCTTTCTAAATGCCCAATTCTTAAAAGAGATAGATGCCTAGAAGGTGAAAGATTTTGTCACTAAGACTACAAATCAGTTCAGTACAACTGCTGCAAAGGTAAAGTATTTTCCAAATTGTAAGACATATTTCTGCAAAGACAAGTCACTGAGATTTTTAGCTAGCACTTGGGAGCTGTTTTATAGTCTGGTTTAAAACTTTAAATCTGTATCACAGTTCCTTGGAGCCTGAAAGACAACAAAAACAAAAACAAAAAAGTAGCTTTATGCTTATCAGCTTTATGGTTATGTATAATGATAAAAAAATGAGATGTAAGCAGGCATGGATTTCAACTTTCCTGGAAGCATCTTCATACTGAAAATGTAGGGTTAAAGTTTCTCTAGCTTCCTCCCTGGCCTTAGGTTTGTTTGTAAGGCCTTAGTTTGAAGTACAAGAGCACAAGATTCAATCAGCAGCTGTTTCAGGTTTGCAAGAAACGACAATACTAACAATAAGCAAAATGCACTAAGAAATATATATTATCTACTTAAAACAGTTCAGTACTCCAACAGGGTGAAGGCTGTCACCTTTTCAATATCTTCAGCAGAAAGCCTACTTTTAGTTGTCCTGTTCTCATTCTCATTCAGAACACCAAGGATCCTGACTTCCATCTCCTGACTTCAAATTATTTTCTATCTTTGTCTAGGTCTCTCCCTACTGTTGCTAGGCTGCCAACAAAAGCCTAAATACCAGACAATATACATACTCATTGAACTTTACAAAGAATTGGTGGGAAAAACAAAATATGCACTTGTAAGCACTTGAGATCACAATAGGACCAAAATCTTTGTAAGGCAACTGCTTTCATATTGACACAAAGACAAACTGAAGGTGAAATATAACTTTAATGATCACAAAAACATTGATTTTCTTACCACTGCTGATTTTAATGAGTTTAAATTCTTTCTGCTTAAAATGATTCTATGAAGAAGTTAACTTAAGTACCTTGTCCAAATTTTCCTTTGAAGTAAAATATCTGCTCAGAGCTTTGCCACACTACAAATAATAAAAAATAAAAATAATTTCTAAACAAACAAACAAGAACCAATAAAGAAATATAGCAAAAAGTAAACACAATGACATAACACCATATTATATGTCATCACGAGGAAAATGGGACTTAAAGAGATTTGTGTATCCAATTAAAAAAAAAAAAAAAAGCATATTAATTTTAGACTTATAGAGAAAGCAAATATTTGATCTCAAAAAGAATAAGAATTCTGTTTGTTGAAATTTCACAAAAATGGAAATGAAAAAAAGAATGAGAAAGAGCAAAAGATCAATCCAGCAAATATTTAGTTTATTCAGTTTAAACTCCCTTGGCAATCAGAAAGCTTTTAAAATCTCCTTATGTATTCCTTTTCCTCTTCTCACATTGTTCCTCTGTTCTGTCCTACTCCATATGCATCTTTTAAATAGTGTAAAGGAAAGGCCAGTGATCACTCTTGCCCTCCCACAGTTCATTTTGTCCCCATAAGGCATTCACTAAAATAGTAATATTTATGCTTCTTGGTTCAGGCCATGTGCAGACAGATGGAAGAATTGGGGAGAAGAATTGCCAGAGAATTGACTGCGTGTCATTATAATGTCCTTGAAGCAGGTTCCTTCCACTGCCTCTAGAAACAATTAAATTGAAACAGATCACTTTCTGTCACTAAGCACACTCCCAAACCCATACCAGGAGTTGTACTGCAAAGCGTGTGGTAAGAAAACACTGTATTCATTTCCACATGCAAGGTCAGGACATGGCAGCTTTTTTCTGAAGGGGGAAAAACAAGCACAAAGATTCATGCTTATATCTAGATCTCTTTTTCCCTTTGCTTGCATGGAAAATGTGGCATATTTTCCAATTATTTTTTAAGTTTTGTAATCTTGGAATTGACAAAAAAAAAAGGCTTTAGAATTTTTTTATATTTTTTTTTCATCCTCGCAGCAGTATGCCAAAAAAATTGTTGTACCTCTACCAAATATGAATTTTTCATAGGTGTTTATGTGTATGTGTAAGTAATACACATTAACTTCTCAAACGATTGAGAAGGGGTGATTCTGGAAATGAGAAAACGACTACACTGGTCTTCTTTGTTATTCACATACATCTAATCAGTGAATCCTTTGCCTTGTCAATCTCTATAGGGATTTTTCTTGGAGTTTTTCTCCAAGAGAATTAATCTTTAGTAGCTGGTTTTCCACCCCTCTGCTCCCTCTAACCTCTAGATATAACCTCTGATCTCTCATAAACAGGAGGCTGAGTCAGACTGCATGCAAACCAGAACTGTCTAGACCTAACAAAGAGGATTTAAGTTGGCAGTTCTGCCATAGGAAGACTGACGGTGAAGGCTCCCATTCTGCCTGTGTCAGAGTTCACTTCTGTTATAACAGGCATGACTTAATAACTGAGCTTTGGAAGTGCTGTTGTATGCATTTCTCTTGAGAATTTCTGTGGAATTTTGGATTAAATTAGAATTTATACTGTAACTCTTAGTGGCTAGTATTCCCAATATAGCTGAACAAGACAAATTATTCAACAGTTGTTATTCAAGAAAGCTTTGATTTTAACACACATTCTTCAAAAGGAAATACAGAACAAATAGTGCTGTATAAAACAAAGCATTTTTTCCTTGTTACATGAACATTTTAGCCTTGACTGAATGCCTGAACTTTTTATATTGCAGTATACACTGTAAGTAAATAAATAAAAATAAAAAGTAGAACAAAGAATAAAAATACTTCAAAAATTATTTAGTTAAGGTATCTGTTCTAGCACCTCTGGATATGGGATCAGGTGAAAAGGGAAAAGTCACTTTTTTTTTCTATGAAAATCTGAACTAAATCCAATGGAAGGAATGAGTCCTCCTGGATTCTGAAGAAAGCTGAGATGAAACACTTTCAAGGAGAAAAACAGACTCAATAAATCTCACCTTCCCTTTATCTATCATCCTTTTTTTTATTATTTTTTTTAATGCAGAACAGAAGTAGATCTTGTTACCAGTTTTAATATTTTCTCCTCTCTTACATACCTCATTTATAAGGAATTCAAAGTTGATCATTCCAGATTTTTCCCAGTAAGGTTCCTCTGAGAATTCATGGTAGAAACAGAGATCCAAAGGATAGGGATGCACGCCATGCTGCTGTGCTTTGTAATGCAGTCACTATAATCCTCTCAAAAGTATAAAATAAAATTTTCATGTAAATTAAAGCTGACTTTGCTTTCCAGATAAGTAGACTATTTAAAAATGTACATTGTGGTGAAAAATATGACTGCACATGAGATACTCTGGTACAGAGATTTGGATCACAAAGACCTTATTCACATTGTTTTTTCAGTATATATTTACAACAATTTGAGTAATCTTCTTGATTTACACTATCACACTTGCAAATATTTTCCACCCTGAAAATACTCTGTGTTTGAGTGAAAGATACACTGATTTATCTGATAATATTTTCTTTTACTTGCAGTACTTTATGTAATTTAAAGAGAATTTAGGGTTTGGTGAACTAAAAAATTTGAGCAAAATATTCTGTGACGTATACCTACCTGGTCATTGCTGCAGAGATCATCTCCAGGAAGGTAAGACTGCACTGGGTAAGGAACCTAAAGCAAAAAGGCAGACCAAAAAGCTCTTTTTAGATCTTTATTGAAGCCAGCAAAAGCACAGTGCTGGTGCCAGTGGACTGGTGGTTTGTGGGCAGGCTGTTGAGAAAGCAGGGGTGGAGCTGGCACTGCCCATTCTTCAGCTTGACCCTAACCCTTTACTGTGAGGCTAAAAGCAGCCCTCAGGAACTGCCACACAATGTGCCAGGTGAGAAAAGGTGAGAAAAGGGTGTTACTGTCCACTGACAACAGGGAGAAAAGTCGAAGTGTGAGCATAGCCCACGTTGCCCATACATTACTGCAGCAGCAGGTGTAGGAAGTGGATCTTTTGGCAGGACACATCAATTCCTTTGTCTTTGCTCAGGAAACCAACTCTCCTACTGACAGACCCTGAGATCACAGGTTCAAGCATTGCCTCTACCAAATGGCGGGCTTGCCCCAAGAAGATGGTGGCAATCCACATGCAGAGCCTGCCCAGAAATGTGGTGGTTTAGGTTTCTGGCTGCAGGGAGTGCCTGAGCCTGCTGCTGCTGGGAGGATGGGAAGGACTCCACCTGTGTGAGGTGCATGCAGGTGGACAAGCTGCTCAGCCAGGTGGTGGAGCTTAGGGAGAGGTAGAGAGATTAAGAACCATCAGAGAGTGCAACTGGGAGATCAACTAGTGGAGTAACTCTCTGTGAGAAAGAGATTGCACCCCCCAAACCATAGTGGACCCTCTCGCTTGCCATAATCAAACAAAGAGAGCCATTTTGAGAGAAGAGGAAGAATGGCAGCAGGCCCCAGCTTGGCGGCACAGGCAATCCCCATCCCGACCTACCTCAATTCCACAGGTGCCTCTACGTAATATACTTGAAGCCCTGAAAGCAGAGGGTGAGGTGAGTGAGGATGACATGGAAGGACTGCCTCCAAGCTTGTCTAAGGTGATGCAGACAACTCCATGCTTAAAGACAGCATCCTCCAGTAAAGAAAGGAGGGTAATAGTCATAGGTGACTCCCTTCTAAGAGGAACAGAGAACCCAATATGTCAGCCTGACCTCTGGGGAGGTGTGCTGCCTCCCTGGGGCCCAGGTCAGGAATATTTCTAGAAAAGTTCCCAGTCTGATCCACCCCTCTGATTATTATCCTTTATTGATAGTTCAGGCCAGCAGTGATGAGGTCACTGACAGAAGCCTGAGGACTACAAAAAATGATTTTAGGGGACTGGGGAAGTTAGTTGATGGAGCAGACATACAAGTAGTATTTGCCTGTATTCCTACAGTGACAGGGAAGGACACTGAGATGACCAGGAAAACCCATTTTATAAACACATGGCTGTGAGGCTGGTGCAAACACAAGAATTTTGGGTTCTTTGATCATGGAGTGGTCTACTTGGCACTTGGCCTGAGGTCTGCTGATGGATATTGCCTGTCTCAAAGGGGAAACAGATCCTTGTCCAGGAGCTGCTGGGATCTGTAGAGAGGGCTTTAAACTAGATATGAAGGGATAAAAGGGATAAAACCAGGCCTGCTAGAGATGAGCCTTGGGGAGCAGCAATGGGATTAGGGGTGAGGCAAGGAGCTCAGCTGAAGTGCATCTACACCAATGCATGCAGCATGGGTAGCAAACAAGAAGAGTTGGAAGCCATTGTGCAGCAGGCAAGCTATGACCTATTGCCATTACGGAAATATGGTGGGACCACTCCCATGACTGGAATGCTGCAATTGATGGCTACAAACTCTTCCGGAAGGATAGGCAAGGAAGGAGGGGTGGTGGCATGGCTCTCTTTATTAAAGAGTGCTTTGATGTTATTGAGCTTGTGGCTCGGGATAAGGTTGAATCTCTATGGGTAAAGATCAGGGGAAGGCTTGACAAGGCAGACATCCTGGTTGGCATCTGTTATAGACTGCTGAACCAGGATAAAGAGACTGATGAGGTGTTCTACGAGCAGCTGGCATAAGCTGTGCAATCAGTCCTTGTCTTCATGGGGGACTTCAGCTTCCCCAGCATATGCTGGGAATACAACACAGCACAGAAGAGTAGTCTAGGAGGTTTCTGGAGTATATGGAGGATTATTTCCTGATGCAGCTGGTAAGAGAGCCTACGAGAGGAGCTGCCCTGTTAGACCTGCTGTTCACAAACAGAGAAGGTCTGGTGGGATATGTGGAGGTGGGGGGCTGTCTTGAACAATGACCATAAAATGGTAGAGTTTTTGATTCTTGGTGGAGCCAGGAGGAGGAACAACAAAACTGCTACCTTGAATTTCCAGGGTATGGACTTTAAATTGTTCAGAAGACTAGTAGGGGGAGTTCCCCAAGATTCAGCATTAAAAAGTAAAGGGGTCCAAGCTGTCTGGTCACTCTTCAAGAAGAAAGTCTTAGAGGTGCAGGAGCTGGCTGTCCCCCAGAGCCACAAAATCTGCCAGTGGGGAGGGAGACCGGCATGGATGAATAGGGAGCTATTCTTGAGGCTCTGGGAGAAAAGGAGAGTCTACCTCCTGTGGAAGAAGGAACAGGTGACTCAGAAAGTGTACAGAGAAATTGTTAAGATGTGTAGAGAGAAAATCAGAAAGGCAAAAGACCAGCTTGAACTCATCCTGGACGCAAGGGTAAAAAGGGACAAGAAATTCTTTTATATCAACAGTAAGAGGACTAAATACTACTTCATTCTTTACTGGACAAGGCTGGAAATGTGATCACTGAGGATAAGAAAAAGGCAGAGCTTCTGACTGCCTTCTTTACATCTGTCTTTAAAGATCAGACCAGTTATAATCAGGATACTCCACTCTCTGACCTGGTAGTCTTGGCTGGGGAGCAAACTAAACCCCCCCACGACTCAGGAGGACACAGTCAGAGACCTACTACACCAACCGGACTATCCCAAGTCCAGGGGCCGGATGACACCTAAGAGTGCTGAGGGAACCAGCGGAGGTGACAGCCAAGCTGCTTTCCATCATCTCCTTGATGATTGGTGAGGTCTAGAAGCCTCAAGACTTGCCAGTGACTCCCATCTACAAGAAGAGTTGTAAGGAGGATCCAGGGAACTACGGGCCTGCTAACCTGACCTCAGTGCCAGCAAAGGTTATGGAGCAGATTGTCTAGAGGGAGATCACACAGCACGTGACATGACATCCGGGGGATCAGGCCTAGCCAGCATGGGTTCACGGAGGGCAGTTGCTTGACCAACCTTCTATGATCTAGTGACCTGTCTGGTGGACAAGGGAAAGGCTGCTGATGTAGTCTACCTAGACTTCAGCAAAGCCTTTGACACTGTCTCCCACAGTATTCTCCTGCAGAAGCTGACATCCTGTGGCTTGAACAGGTACACTCTTGGCTGCATAAGGAACTGGCTGGAGGGCAGTACCCACAGAGTGGTGGTGAATGGAGCTAAATCCAGCTGGTGATCTACCATGAGTTTTGTTCCCCAGGGGTCAGTGCTGGCACCTGTCCTCTTCAATATCTTTATTGACAACCTAGATGAGGGCAATGAATGCACCCTCAGTAAGTTTGCAGATGACACCAAGTTGCCTGGAAGTATCGATCTGCCTGGGAGTAGCAAGGCACTGCAGAGGCATCTAGACAGGCTGAATAGCTGCGCTGAAGCCAGTGGGATGAGGTTCAACAAGGCCAAATGCCAGGTCCTGCACTTTGGCCACAGCAATCCCAATCAACGCTGCAGGCTTGTGGCAGAGTGGCTGAAAGACTGTGTAGAGGAAATGGACCTGGAGGTATTGCTTGATGCTCGGCTGAACATGAGCCAGCAGCGTGCCCAGGTGGCCAAGAAGGCCAATGGTATCCTGGCTTGTATCAGGAATGGAGTGGTGAGCAGGACTAGGGAAGTAAGTCTGCCCCTGTACACAGCACTGGTGAGGCCTCACCTCAAGTACTGTGTTTGGTTTTGGACACCTCACTGCAGGAAAGACATTGAGGCCCCAGAGCATATTCAAGGAAGAGCAATAAAGCTGGTGAGGTGTCTGGAGCACAGGCCTTATGAAGAGCAGCTGAAGAAGCTAGGATTCAGTCTGGAGAAGAGGAGGCTCAGGGGAGACCTTATCACTCTCTGTAATTACCTGAAGGGAGTTTGTAGTAAGCTGGGGGTTGGCCTCTTCTCTCGCATATCTAGTAATAGGACTAGAGAGAATGGTTTCAAACTGTGCCAGGGGGAGATTCAGGCTGGATGCTAGGAAATACTACTCCCCTGAAAGAGTGGTCAGGCACTGGAATGGGCTGCCCAGATAGGTGCTGGAGTCACTGATCCTGGAGGTGTTCAAGGAATGTTTGGATACTGTGTTGAGGGATATGGTTTAGTGAGAACTATTGGTGATAGGTGGATGGTTGAACCGTATGACCTTGTAGGTCTTTTCCAACGTTGGTGACTCTGTGATTCTGTGAAGACTAAAGATATAGTTCCTTTTGGTTAAGAACTACAGTTTGATTGATCAAAGCAAAGCTGAAAACTTGGTTATCATAAGATCTCTTTTTGAGCAAGACATTTTGATTTCAGACCAAAAAAAAAAAAAAAAAAAGAAAAAGGAAAACAATATTAGTGTTACAACAATGAGACACCTCTGGCTAATCCATCCCATAAAACTGTAAGAGCTTTTCATTGCATTTCTGGAATGCAGCTTAGTCATCTTCTGATTTATAAACTAGTAATTAAATAATTTCAGAACTACATGCATGTTAGTAATTCATTCTTGGCTAGTTCACTTTCATATCCACCAGATATTCTGCATTTTGCAGTAGCAATCTGAATCCTTTGTCTGTTATAATCTTTTCTGCGATGCTGAACATTTATGCTAAGCATATATATGCTAGTTGTTGTGCAAGTGAACAGTCCAACAGTATAAACTGGCAAGATCAGATGTGTAAAGTCTTATTGCAGGTTTTCAGATGGACAGTTTCCGATTTCTCTGTGTTGCTCATCAAGGTAGAAATGCACCACTGCAGGCAGCAATTGCTTTGCTTTCCGATGAACTGGTGCAGTACCATTTTGTGCCAGATTTCTCCAGAGGTTCACACTTTTGAAAACTGGAGTCACAGTACTGCTGCCTTTACAACTGCTGGGAAAAGCTAAGCAGAGTGAGAAGTGGAAATTGTTTGAAGAGCTGCCACCTATGCTGTGTAAGAGTGAGCCGAAGCTTCAGTCATGCTAATTCTGTCTCTGTTTTTCTGTATCAAGAAAACCATAGCTAACCCAGTCCATCATGTATTCTTTTTAATGTCACACAGGACCCCTGACCACTGCAGCCTTGTTGGTATTCCAGAATCCAAGTGTGAACACATATTTATATGTTTTCACCACCTTATAACCTCTTAACAAGTTACGTTTTTCTGCTCTAAGATGAGCTATGAAAAGCATAAGCTGAAGTGATAGAGGCTTCTCCCAGGAAACAGAATCTTTTGTTTCATTTCTTAGGTTTGGGACTATAAATTCAATCAAAGATTTATCTCTAAAAGATGTCTGTGAGGTCACCTTTGCTGTCTTAAAAGACTATTCCCAACTGTTCTGCTTGTAATTCTGTTCAAGAGTAAAAGAGTTGAGCAAATGATTTTTTTCTTAACAGAAAAAGTCATTTGATGTTTATTGATGTTTGCCATTCAAAGTATTACAAAAGGAAATACATATGTACACATCTCAATTTATTTAATCCTCTTTCTGCTAAGAATTTGTAACAGTAACAGTTTGTGCTGTAGTTTTCTGATACAGATAGAAAGTATGTTGATAAAGAGAAAAGTTAGAAAAACCTGACAGAGCCAGGCACTTTAGTATTATGGGTCAGATTATTAGCTGAACTAATTTAGGAAGACCTAACAGTGTCGCAGAGTCACAGAATGGTTAAGGTTGGAAGAGACATCTGGAGATGATAATCGCATTCAACATACCTGTCCAAGCAGAGATACCTAAACTAGGTTGCCCAGGGCCATGTCCAAGTGGCTTCTTATTATCTCAAAGACAGGAGACTCCACAGCTGCTCCAGACATCCTGTTCCAGTTCTTTGTTGCCTGTACAGAAAAGAAGTTGTCAACGGTTTATGGGCTGGTCCGGCCCAGTTCCGTGACCAGCAGGGCGGAGGGATCTGCGGATCCGCGCCTCTGGGAGAGGGGAAGCAGGGGACCCCAAAATACTTGAAAACAACAGCACTGATCTGAGGTGGAACAAATGATTTTACTAAATATAGTATTAGTAAAATACAATGAGAGAGAGAGAGAGAGAGAGTCTGTTTGAATTGTATAGACCTCACCACAATGCTGGGGTGAGAAGTGCAGTCCAGTTGAGTGACTGAAGTACAGACGGCGAAGTGCAGATGGTGAAGCGCAGGCGGCGAAGCGCAGACAGCGAAGAGCAGGCGAAGAAGAAGGATCAGGTGACCTTGCTTGGAGTTATATCCCCTTGCTGACCGCAAAGTCTCCTGGGGAAATGTAGCTCTTCTCTGACGGACAAACATTCGGCAGATATCAAACCCCACCCCCAATGCATTACATGATGTTATGGTGTGGAATACTGATGACCAAAAATCATAAAACCATGACAGAAGTACATCCTGATATTCAGAGGGAACCTTCTGTATTCCACTTTGTTCCCACTGCCTCTTGTGCCACTCCGTCTTCTCTGTACTCTTTCAGGTATTTGTATACTGATGAGATCTCTCTCTGATTCCTATTCCCTAGGAGAAAAGTCCAGCTCTATGAACCTCTCTTGACAGGAGATATGTTCCAGTTTTATGATCTTTGTGATGGCTTTTAACTGGACTTTTTCCAGAATGTCTTTCTTGTACCAAAGGGGCCCATAATGAATATCAGTACTCCACATATGGCCTTACCAATGCCACAGGATAGAGGAAAATAAGGAAATAACATCTGTTCATGAATGGTAACAATTAGGTATCTCAAAACTCTACTCTTTCCTGAAATAGCCCATGCCATGGACACAGCAAAAATTAAACGCCCTCTGCCTCGTTCAGTCTCTCAGAGGACCCTTCTTGCTATGGAATTTCTGAGAGTTGAAGAAAAGTGGGTGTCAACTGCTAACACACTGGTTCACCTGTGGCAATACTGCACCATCTGAGATTCCCTGATTCCCACCTACAAGCTGATTAGATGACTGGAGAGCCAAGAATTAATCAGCAAAACAGCCAGTAGGAAATTGTAAAGGAAAGTGAAAGACTAACAGTGGACTACTGTGTGAATGAAGTCATACCACCTCAGAGTGCTGCTGTACCAGACATGCCAGAACTTCGTGATAAACTGAAGTCAAATATACCAGGTGGCATGCCACAACTGATATCATTGATGTATTTTTCTCAGTACCTTTGATAGCAGAGTGAAGAACAAGTTTGATTTCAGTTGGAGGAGTACACCAAAATCAAATGCCCCAGAAGTGTAAACAAAGCCCTATCATTTCACATGGGCTGATCCAGACTACAATGAGAAGGACAAAAGCTCCAGAACATCTGCAATACATTGGTGACATCATTATGTGGGGCAATGTGGCAGCAGAAATTTTTAAGAACAGGAAGGAAATAAATCAATCCTTCTGAAAGGTATTTTTGCTGTAAAACAAAGTAAGATCAAGCTGCCCAAATAGTAAATCCAATTTTTAAGAATAAAATAGCAAGATGAATATTATCAAATTCCCATACACACAATCAACAAAATAACTGTTACTTCTCTACCAACTAGCAGAAAGGAAACTTCCTTAAATGTTGTGGGTTTATGTAGAATGCATATTCCAAACTGCAGTCTGATTATAAGCACTCTTTATCAAGCGACCCAAAAAAACATGACCCTCAGCAAAAATAAGACTGAACAAATAAAGCAGGAGATGCAGTAACCTCTTAGGCCAGTTTGGGCAGGACAAGATGTTAAAAAAATGCACTCTACACTGCAGCCAGGATGAATAACTCCATTTGGATCCTCTATCAGAAGGAACTAAGGAAGACTTAAAGTTAACACCAGGATTTTTGGTGGATTCAAAGTCCTCTGCACTTCTACTGAGAAGGAGATATTGGCAGCATAAAAAGGGGTTCAAGCGGCTTCAAAAACGGTCAGTACTTAAGCACAGCTTCTCTTGGCATCCTGACTGCCTGTACTGGATTGAATATTCAAAGGGAGAGTCACAGAATCATAGAATCATTAAAAGGAAGAGACCCCATAAGATCTATTTCAACCATCTACCTACCATTCATATTGTGCCACTTCTCCACACAACCTGTTCCAGTGCACAACCACTCTTTCAGAAAATAAGTTTTTCCTAATATCCAACTGTTGTAATTAAGCAAATCTGCGGGGATTCAGGATGTGACGCTATAGGCCCTCCTCTGCTCTGTGACTGATTTATGATGTGTGCTTAAGGGGTGTTAACGAAGACATGATATGTATATAAGTGAACTGCGCCACACATTAAACGCCATTTCACCGCTCATCATATTGGTGTCAAGAAGGTGTGTGAATGGTCATTAGGCTGGAGGCCTGAGCCGGGGCGAATACGTGAGGGCCAGAGCCCGGGGCCGGCGATGCTCAAGAGAGCTAAATGCCATAAAAGAGGCCGGGGCTGTCAGAGCACTTTATAACGGGACGCTAATTGGGGTTGCCGTGCGTTATTTGGCAACATCCAACCTGAACTCCCCTTGCACAACTTGAGGCCATTTCCTGTCATCCTCCAACCCCATCCTCAATACACTCCTTTCAGGTAGCATTAGAGAGCAATGAGGTCTCCCCTGAGCCTCTTCTCCAGAGTTGCAGTTCCCTCAGGCACACTCCAAAAGACTTGCACTCCAGACCTTTCAGTAGCTTTGTTACCCTCCTCTGGACATCATCCAGGGCCTTGATATCTTTTCTTTTTTTTTTTCTTTTTGTAGTGAGGGGCACAAAACTGAACACCGTATTTGAAGTGCGGCCTCACCAGGGCTGAATACAGTGGACCGATCACTTCTCTGCAGGCAATGCTATTTCTGATACAAACTGGGATGCCATTGGCCTTCTTGACCACTTGCGCACACTGCTGGATCATGTCCAGGCAAGCATCAACCAACACCCCCAGATCCTTTTCCTCCGCACAGTGTTTGATCCATTCTGCCCCAAAGCTGTAACATTGCAGGGTTGTTGTGACCAAAGTGCAGAATCCAGCACCTGCTGTAGTTGATCTTCATGCCATTGGCCTCAACCCATCAATCCAGCACTCCTGCTCTGTCAACTAACCTCCTCCATCAATTACCTTCCAAGTCCCTTTTGCTAGCCCACAGGCTTCTCTCAGTGACTTCTTCACTGCCAACTTGAGCTATCAGTAAAGTCTAATAATAATAGGGACAAACCAGACCAGTGAGTTTTCTAGTAGTGCCCCTGACTCAGGTCCCAGAGAGGTGGCACACTTCCCTATGGGCTGGATCTGGACAACCAAGCCCTCCAATTCCTCACTGTTGCAAAGGACAATTCCCTTCCTTCTTTTTAGGTGGAGGCAGTTTTGAAGCTTGGGATCCACCATCATGCCCCAGACAATTTTCTGGATGGATCTTTGACCTTATCTTCACTTACCTGTGCCTCAAGTTCCATAGCCTCAAAACTAGGACTAAAACCCTGTTACCTAACGTAACCAGGGAAAGGAAGGGAGGGAGAGGTTTTCCTATTATGTTAAGCAGAGACCACTCCTCCCCATCTCTTAGGTCCCCTCTCTCTGCTTGACAGTGACAGAACAGGCAGTCCACTATAGTCTCGGATGTATAACCCTTGTGCCTTTCTCACAGGTATGGCAGGGAGTTGCTTCACCAGTCTAACTTCTGCTTGCACTCCCTGATGCTCCTTAATCTCTCCACCTCCTCCCTGAGCTTTGCCACCAGGCTGAGCAGATCACTCACCTGATCACTTCTCTCAAAGTGGTATCTCTATCTACATCCTGCACTTGCAGCAACAGGGTCAGTCACTCCCTGTCTGGGTAGGCTCTTGATCATTGTTGCCACATTCCTTTTGGCTAGAACTTTCTGCCTAGTAGAAATCATGTCCAGATCTGTTGTCTGTGAGAAAGCTGACAGGTGAGACAGTTTCCTGAGTGAGGAATACTCATTTCTCCTTCCCTACTCACCCTGCCTGCACCAACTGCCACATCACACTATACTAAGGCATCACACTCTTTTCACCACTCTCTGTGGTCACTGTTCCCTTACAGGAGCATAAAAAAGCCTTTGTAATTGAAGGAAGTGACACAGCTGTTCTTCGTCCTGCCCCCACCACCTCAGAGGAGCACTGACGCAAGTAGAGCCCAGCTGACAGGATTTTCCTTGTTGAGGTGATTACCTGCTTCACTGCGGAATGCAACAGTACCAGAGCTGAGCACATCGTAGCCTCCACGTTATGCAACTGATACTGCATAGAGTAAGTGGGTCATGCTTGATCACACAACAGAATCAAATAGAGAAGCCTACTCACCCAGAAATCTTGAAGTCATAACAGACTGACCAAAGGACATGAATTTTGGAACATCACAAGAAGATTTTGAAGAAACCCTGCTATAGACCACCAGAAAATGAGAAGCAATGTACCCTGCTCTCTAATGAGTTTTGTTGTACAGTTGGAAAACATCTGAAGTGGAATGCTTCCATATAGAGTAGGCAACACAAGTTGCAGAAACTACTGAAGAAAAAGGTGAATCAGGCCAGTTTGTAGAAGTGAAGGCCATGCAACTGGCTTTAGAAATTGCTGAAAGTGAAAAGTGATTAGAGCTCTTGGTTGATGGCAAATGCTGTGGTGCATTTACAACAAATGAAGGAGAGCATCAGGCAGTGTGCCTCACTGTGACAAGGTATTTCCGTGTGAGTTGAAAACCTGGTTGTAAAAGTATGTTATGTAGACGCTCACATACTCAAGTGTTATGCCTCTGAAGAACATCAGAACAACCATCTCATGGATCACTATGATATGATACAATAGAAAAGGCTCAGGTTAGTCTAAACTGACAGTGTAAGAGCGAATTATTTTCATCTTGATAGGCCATCAAAGAAGAGATGCAACATAGAGGTGAATTCAGGATTGAAGAGTAGACTTGAACATGGACATTACTGCACACATTGTCCATAAATGTGAAATATATGCTGTTATTAGGCAATCCAAGAGGATAAAGCCTCTGTTTTATGAAGGATGATGGCTGAAATATCAATACGGAGAGCCATATCTGATTGATTATATCATGTTGCCCCAAACCCAAAACTATACTGGGGGGTTACTGTTTTCAATGAATAAAGCAATATTAAGACAGTCATCAAAAAAGATATTCTTCATTAACTTACATTATTCCATTTTAGTACACTATCTCATGCTCCTGATAGAGAATACAATTTTCACTGTTTTTCAGTGGTTTCTACTATTAGTGTGGTAATACTGTATAATCACAACAAATACAACTGTGATTGTGCCATGCTGGGATGTGGTCATTTCTCAGCTCACTGAAGAAATATCCCAGCAAGACACATAGCATATCTTATTCCTTAGTGTTATAAATACTTTTTATCTGCCAATGGGAGAAAAAAATCCATATTTTGTTTATGTGGATATTAATGGCTGACACAAACTTTTATGCCAGAGCATTTGAATGCCAACATTTTTCTGTTTGTTTGTTTTTCTTCTCTCAGATTTTGTTTATTTTCTTTTCTTCTTACTCGGGAATTTAATTCACTTTTAATGTATGTTAAATACATGAAGATAAATTAATTCTGTGAGCATGTGAACTGAAAGCTGTTTGGGATACTGTCTTTTGGTGTTGTCACAGAGTTGTCTCTAGAAGTATCTTTGTCCATGACAGGGGAACAGCAGGCCCACACCAAGAAAAAGAAGAAAAGAAAAAAAAAAAGGGGGGGGAGGCAGCATGGGGGGGGCAGGGGGAATGGGGGAGTATTCTATTGATAGTTCATGGACCAGTTCAGCCATGTTCTATGGCTAATGGAGCAAGGGACACACTGGCCTATGCCCCAGGAAAAGGGGGAAGGGGAAAAAAGAGAAAGGGGAGGGAGATTGGAGGTGAGCCTAAGAGCAGAACAATGGCAATGATCTGAGGAGGAAAGTCAATTTACTGAATATGATATCAGAACACAAGATAACACAGTACAGTACAGTGTAATTGGAAATGAGGCTAATAAATAAAATGAGAACGAGTGTGTCCAGAACTGAAGGTCTTACTCTGAATTGAAGGCGATATGGCTGGGGAGCACACACACTGCCACTCAGTGTGAAAAAGTCCAGTGACTTTTCAGCAGCCCTATCTTCCCCTCCAAATGCAAAGTCCTCTGGGCTGCACAGTTCTTCTTTTCTGAGAACCAGAGATCTGGAAAATCATCAGTCCACAGAAGTGGGGCACTAATTCTTTAACTCACAGTATTTTACATGATGTTATGATGTGGGATACTGATAACAAAAATCGTAAAACCATGACACCATTATCTACCTTATGTTTTGACAATAAAATCTCTGAACCCTATATTTTTTTTTTACATAACAGTTATCATTAGCTATGCATGACAAACAAGAGCGTGAATGTTGCTCTCATAAAAATCCACATGGGTTTCCAGAATGTGGCTTGTCTTTCATGTTGCTGTTGCCAATGAAATGCATCACCCACTGCCTTATTGTGTTCACATCCAATGTTTGGTGTCCATAAACATTCAGTAAGCAACAAATAATGTAAATGGGTACACTGAGCAGCCCTCATATATCCTTACTTTTCCACAGTTGCATGTGTACAAATTCAGATTTATTAGCAACATTTGAAAATAATCTTGTAGCGAAAATCACCACCTGGCACAAGAGCAAGGAAAGAAGTCCTAGATTTTTGACCTCTGAGAAAATTTACAAGTAATCTAATTTCATATGCTTTCTTCTTCTTGTGCAGCTGAAGGACATGTCTAAACTCCCAAAACATACTTCCCCAGTGCAAGTCAGATGTCTGTGCTCTGACCAACTCTTCTGAATGGTGCCTGCGTGAAGCTGGTAGGAATCTCCAAAGGTGTCAGCCATAGCAGGCACAATACATGTCAGCTACTACTGATCCTCTCTCCAAATCTATGCTCTAGTGTTGTAGCTCCTGAAATTTCCTGGTTAGACTCTATGCATAGTTATATTTAATAACTGGAATACTACTAAGTGTCTCCTCTACTTTTATTCAGCTGATATAAATTACCTGTTTTCCTTTTTGTGGAGAAATTCTGTTTTTGCCATGTAACTTTTTTATTGATAAGGCTATTCATCAAAACATCTTGCAGAGCAGTTGCTAGAGAGGTACTGCCTGGCAAGTAGTAAACAGTTTGTAGAGGTGACAATTTTAATACACCATTTCAAAGACTGCTGTTTGGGAATCATCAGCATGAATGGATGAAATCAAAAGGTTACATAACAGTATTTTAAAACTCTCTCTAGAAGATCTCTGTTTAGGATTCAGTTGTTTTTGGTTTGTTTGTTTGTTCCTTTGCTTGCTTGTTTTAAGTGTTTTATTTTACTACATTATAAAATAAAAAAAAAAAAAAAACAGCTTTTTTCCTTGCAACTCAGAACTCTTGTTCTTTCAGGCAGTAAATAACAGTTTGTATTGTGTTATATGGAAAATAAAATATTATGCTATCAGATTTTTGTATTCAGCTGCAGATTTGCACTGGGTTTAATGCCTCTTTATTTTCCATGTAAATGGATTTTCAAAATTGTTTCTGTGGAAAAGTGAAGGCATTTTTTCTCTATTTTTCCACTTAATGTCATTGAGCTGGCATTTGAGTGAATTATGAAAAATCAAGAACCTGAAAGCTACTGCCCTGCTGAAGTCCATTGTATAGTCAGAAGCAATTTCTGCAGAACCGTGAGAAAAAATCCAATAGATCTGGAAATGTGCACAGAGAAAGCAGCAGTACTTTGTTATATTAATAATTTAGTTTTCATTTTCATCTTAATACTTCATATTTTGTGAGATTTGCCTTCTTACAGGAGCAACAGCAGCATGAAAAATATCCACTAGCACAAATATTTTCAGATATTTTTCACTGGCTTCATACTGACTTTTTTTGGACTTTGTTACAGCAGAAAGTTCAAATTATTTGTTCATGCTCAGTTTTCGAACTGGCAGTTACTAGATGAGTCTTTTATTATTAAACAATGTAAAAAATAATAAGAGTTCTTCAGCCAAAGTGTTCAGCTCCTGATTCTTAAGATTCTATTTCCCACTGAAATCAGTTATGGCTGAGTCTGAAAGTATATTTGGGAACCAAGGCCTTTTTTGCTTCATTCACATAACCAGATAAAGCTGCTATATGTGCCTCATAAAAGATCTAAGTGTTTCACTGATTTTGTGTTGTTTATACAGAAAATACTAGAGATCTGAAAGAAAAATAAGGAAAAAAATGAGGTGTAAATAGTGGCTGAAAATTCAACCACTTATTTTCTGCTGGAAGAAAGGAGATTTTTCTTAATTATCTATGTGTAAAATATACTTACTGATTATTGTTAGATTTGATATTTTTAAAAATGGAAGTAATATTTCTTTCTGAATTGCAAGTAAGATGAGTTAAATGTATGCCTGTGACACTGACTTTCCATACAAAGTAAAATGACATTTATTCACATCAAACAGAAGAAGGAGATAGAAGCAACAAATTCCTGATCCACATGGATACTTGAAATTTCCACAAGCAAAAAGCTGTCTTCTCCTGTTGGAATGTGTCTAAAGTGTCTCAGCCAGAGCTATGCCAAAGACTTTTGGATCACATAGTATCAGAACAAGAATGCTGGAGGATAACAGAGAACACATTATAAAGACAACAATCTGGCTTCAAGATTTCTAACACTTGTTCCAGTGGAATCTGTTATTGCCAACTTTTCAGAGCTTGCTCTGTCATACAGTGCATTTCATTTCACAGCTCTCAACCAAGTTCCAGAGGCCACTTATCTTGTACTATAGTCATAAGCTGAGTGAAGTTAGGAGGATATTGGTTGTGTACGTGTTCATAGAGCTCTCGTTTGGATATTGCTTTCTTGTGTGACAGCTAACAGTTTGTTTATAGTTTCAACTTGAAGATGGCAGTAGGACTAGAATGTTTTGTCACCTGTATGGAGACTGCAATTTTCAGTCAACAGTCATTCTAAATTTATTTATTTATAATTTTTTCTGTGGATTTCCTTCTGCAACTTTGAAAGTTTGCAGTAATTTATAAATCATATGATAAAACAATTTAATCATCTTCAGAATATATTTCTTTTTCATTGTGACAAGGAGTTTGAATGAAGAAAAGAAAAAAAATATGCCAACACAGCAGTTGGGAAAGCAAGGTCTGAATGTACCACCATGAAAATCAAGCAGACAAGAAACTAGTTAAAAATCTTTTAGATTGTTTGAGATGACCATTAAACCTGGTGAAAGTTGTATGAAGCACTGGGAAATGAAAAAAGGAACAGTGAATATTAGCCTGTGTAAATCCTGAGTGTCCTTGTGGTGCTTTCAAAGCTCTTAGTACTGGTGTGATGTCAGCATTGTGTTAATTAAAACTTCCTCAGTTTTACAAAGAACCACACACTGTTTTGTTAACATTTTCTTAAAGATTCTTGGGGAGCAACAGATTTAATCTTCCAAGAACAAATGAGGAATGTGAAGAGTTCTTGGAAGAAAAGCTTTGGTAAGTCTGCTGCTTTGGCTTAAGGGAAAATCTGAGAACAGTTTATTTTGGAAAACATGTTGGGTGTCCCTACCTCTATATTCACCAGTTAGAGCAGTAATAATGTTCTCTTCATAGAAACTTTGTTTTAATGTCTATAAAA
The DNA here is from genome assembly GCA_035772895.1 of Perdix hodgsoniae. Lineage (NCBI taxonomy): Eukaryota > Metazoa > Chordata > Aves > Galliformes > Phasianidae > Perdix > Perdix hodgsoniae. Next base: position 4,548,817 of record JAPSGF010000061.1, on the reverse strand, counting down.
GCTGAGCACAACGAAACTCAGAGAATAGCTTCTTTTCACTGTTCATCTAGTTCAATGAGCAGATAACTCCGTATAGTGGTTATGAACGCATTAGGATATGACATGAAAAATGACCTCAGAAAATAGAGAGCTCTGGACATTATTATTGGTCTCTTTCACATAGGAAAAATATTGGATGTCATAGACTATTCACAATGTTCTCACAGCAGTATTGCCAGCTTTTGGCCATGTTTTCTGTGAAAACAAAGTGAATCAAAGAAAAGATTCCTAGTTTCAACTAGGAGAGGGAATAAAAGCAGACAGGATGTTAAGTTTGTAAACATACATTGTAATGATGTTTGTCAGAGGATGACAACCACTTCTTTTTTATGTAAACCTGGAAACACTGATCTTTGCCACTTCAAGACACAATTATTAAAATGTGTTTATGTCATGCTATCTTATTTCCCTACTTCAGAAAGATGGGTGAACATAGAAAGTAGAGCCTGAGTATTCCACAGCTGCTTTCAGGTACACCAACTATCCTTTGATTCATAGAAGGTTGCCATTGCTCTATAGAGTGAATTTCAAATGCTGATATCTGAGGAACTCCGATGCCCACCCTAATTTGTAGAAGTGACTCAAGAATAATATATCTTTGGAGAATATAAGTAAATTAATGTCTTGTTTTTAATTGAGTTTTACTCACTAAAATTTCTCCTTTTTTTTTTTTTTTTTTTTTTTTTTTCTTTGGTTTTGGTGGCGTCGTGGTGGTGGTGGTGTTATGTTTTGTTTTGTTTTGTTTTGTTTTGTTTTGTTTTGTTTTGTTTTGTTTTGTTTTGTTTTGTTTTGTTTTGTTTCTATCAAGGAATTAGTAACACACTATTACAAAACACCTGAAGACAATGTCCAAACAGTTCATTGTAATCTCATATTCTTTTTAGTTTTACAGGGTATTGTAGGCAGCACTGAATGTTTTGCCTAAACATTTATACATTATATTCATTAGTGGTATAGAAAGTGACAATCTATGCCAAGCCCCACCAAGCAGTGAAGTTATTTATAGTGGATAGACATGCGAGGAATTGGTAGACAGTTTCCTCAATTCTGCATTGTTAAGTATATTTTGAATTAGGAAGTGAAACACTAGTTTCATTTTTCTTTTCCTTTTAACACATTCTTGGCGGTTCAAGACTGATTTTGTATGTTTTGTTGAAAATCTAGCTATTTCTTTAAAGTAAAGTAATAATAATAACCAACTAAACTCCAGTGGAACTTAGTTCTGGTTCTTATCATATCTCCTAGCAAAAGTTTTATGAACTGAAAAATTAGATGCCTTTCTAGGTAACATGAAAGCCAGAATAGCTCATAAAACTCATGAAGGTAAGTACTGTTGAAGTATTATGTCCTATGCAAGCACTTGGCATCCTTCACAAACAACTACAGTGCACCTGAATTAGAAAATACTCCAAGAGCTTGCTGTTGGTAAAGTTGTTTTGACATTCCTGATGTTTTCTCTAGAGAATGAGTTCATGTTACTCTTGCATGTTTCTGGCGGTGAGTTAGAATTCAGACTATAACTTTTAAGACAGACTAAATTCTCAGTCACTATGGTATTCACTGGTTTTCATTCAGTTGCCTGTATTTCATAAAATAAAACATTCAAATATCATAATTGGACAGTTTCATAGGAATGCAAATGCCTTGACAAGATCAAAGGTCTTGGTATTTTATCACTTTAATATTTCTATTTTATATATATATATTTATATATATATACATATATAATGTGAAAATGCCTCAGTAATTTGCAGTAGAACTCTACATATTTCTAAAGCATAAGTACTTTTTCTCCTTTTGAGAATCATATAAAATCACAGAATTACATAACAGTAGGCATTGGTGTCGCGGGTTAAGCAAGATCTACCTGTGCCCGTGACAGGGGGGCAGCTGGCCCAAAAGGGCCGCTGGCCCAAAAAAAAAAAAAGGGAAGGGGAAAAGGGAACGGGAAAAGAAAACAGCGGCAGCGATCTAAGGAGGCACACTTATTTACTAAATACTATATCAGAATACAGGATAATACAGTATAATACAATATAATTATAATTAAGCAAAAAATACGAGAGAGAGAGAGTGAGTCCCAAAACCCGAAAGGCCTACTGTAAGCTCTAGGCGAAACGGCTGGAATGCACCCCACGCTCTGAGGATCCAAGAGTGAGATTTCAGTCACGGGAGTGAGATTATATACTGTCCTTGTCCCGCGACTTATCTCCTGACCGTGATGTCCTCTGGGATACGTAGTCTTCTTCTGTGAGCTGAACCTCTGTGAATTATCCATGCTTTACATGATGTTATGATGTGGAATACTGATAGCAAAATTACAAAAATATTAAACCATGACATTCCACCCCTTATTCTACATCATTACATTATGCTTATACACATTCATATGTATGGTTGTGAGTAATTAGCAACCTTATTTTTCTTAACAATTTATGTTTATTCTATATAAATACCTAGGTTGAGAACAAAACTCTATAACCTAACTTACTATTATTTATTAATTTTGAGGAAAATGGCAAAAAAAAAATGCCAGAAAAAGGAAAACATATCAGCGGTGGAGGAGAAAGGCAGCGCTAGTAGGGCGTCCCCCACATCAAGGTGCACTCATCCGTTCTCAACCACCACAGCAGATCTCCTTTTGACTTATACTTTCCATGTGTGCTCTACACATGCATGGCCAGTGCACGATATAGAGCCCAGATGGAGAACTTGCTTACAGAATGCCTAATTAAGGTATATAGAAAGTGTTTCCTAAACATTAATCCACTCAATCTTAAGTCTTGTACCTAATTGGACATTCGTCAAAAAAAAAATCTGAGACTCTACCTATATATATACAAGCAATCATTGGCTGCACTCCCCCAACATCAAATTTCCTTGTGGTACACATTGGACATTCCCATTTTTGTCCATCACCCACCAAGTGCACCCAGGTCCCTGGGCAAAAACAGTACCCCGGGGAGGTTTGCCCTTTCCAGATGCTGGAAGGACCCAAACTGCTTTTCCCAACATGCTCTTTATGTGTACTACAGGAATCTTATCTCCCTCCATGGTATGTAGGGAGCTGGATTGGTTAGGACCATCACGATTACTAGATCCTCGGGTGTTGACCAACCAGGTGGCTTCTGCTAAATGGTTCTCCCAATTTTTGTATGTTCCGCCACCCATTGCTTTCAACATAGTTTTCAACAACCCATTGAATCGTTCAATCTTACCAGAAGCTGGTGCATGATAGGGAATATGGTAAATCCACTCAATGCCATGATTTTTGGCCCAAGTGGTTACAAGAGAGTTTTTGAAATGAGTACCATTATCTGATTCAATTCTTTCTGGAGTGCCATGCCGCCACAGGATTTGCTTCTCCAAACCTAATATGGTGTTTCAGGCGGTAGCATGGGGTACTGCGTATGTTTCGAGCCACCCAGTGGTTGCTTCCACCATGGTAAGTACATAATGCTTACCATTGCGAGATCGTGGCAAGGTGATATAATAAACCTGCCATGCCTCTCCATATTTATACTTTTGCCATCGCCCTTCCCCCCAGAAAGGTTTCATCCTCTTGGCTTGTTTAATTATGGCGCATGTTTCACAGTCATGAATAACCTGAGCAATAGCGTCCATGGTTAAGTCCACCCCTCGGTCTCTGGCCCACTTATATGTTGCATCTCTTCCTTGATGACCTGAAGTCTCATGGGCTCACAGAGCTAGTAATAATTCACTTTTGTTCTGCCAGTCCAAGTCTATTTGAGCCACCTCAATTTTGGCAGCTCGATCAACTTGATGGTTATTTTTATGTTCTTCAGTAGCCCTACTTTTAGGCACATGTGCATCTACATGGCGCACTTTTACAACAATGTTCCTTATTCGGGCAGCAATGTCTTTCCACAGTTCAGCAGCCCAAATAGGTTTACCCCTTCCTTGCCAGTTATTATCTTTCCACTGCTGCAACCACCCCCATAAGGCATTTGCCACCATCCATGAATCTGTATAAAGATGAAGCATTGGCCACTTCTCCCGTTCAGCCACATCTAAAGCCAGCTGAACAGCCTTTACCTCTGCGAATTGACTTGATTCTCCTTTCCCTTCGGTGGCCTCTGTAACTTGTCTTGTGGGGCTCCATACAGCAGCTTTCCATCTGCGATGCTTCCCCACAATAGGACATGATCCGTCTGTGAATAGGGCAAATTCCTTTTCATTTTCTGGTAGCTCATTGTATGGTGGTGCTTCTTTAGCACGTGATACCTCTTCTGTAGGTGATGTTTCAATTTTTTTACTCTCAGGCCAGTCCATGATCACTTCTAGGATTCCAGGATGGCTAAGTTTTCCCATTCGAGCTCGTTGTGTAATTAATGAAATCCACTTACTCCAAGTGGCATCAGTAGCATGATGGGTGGAGGGAACCTGTCCTTTAAACATCCAGTTTATTACTGGCAAGCGAGGTGCTAGAAGAAGCTGAACCTCTGTCCCAACTACTTCAGAAGCAGCCCGAACCCCCTCATACATGGCTAAGATCTCCTTCTCAGTTGGAGTGTAGTGCTCCTCAGACCCTTTATATGCTCGACTCCAAAATCCCAGGGGTCAGCCTCGGGTCTCTCCTGAGGCTCTTTGCCACAAACTCCAGGTGGGACCTTTCTCTCCAGCAGCAGTGTAGAGGATGTTTTTCACATCCTGTCCCGTCTGTACTGGCCCCAAGGCCACGGCACGGGCTATCTCTTGTTTTATCTGCTCAAAAGCCTGCTGCTGCTCAGGCCCCCATGAGAAATCATTCTTCTTCCGTGTCACCTGATAGAGGGGGCTCACTATGTGGCTGTAGTTTGGGACATGCATTCTCCAAAAGCCCACTACTCCCAAAAAAGATTGGGTCTCTGTTTTATTGGTGGGCGGAGACATAGCAGTGATTTTCTCAATCACATCTGCTGGGATGTGACGACGCCCATCTTGCCATTTTATACCTAAGAACTGGATTTCTTGGGCAGGCCCCTTCACCTTGCTGCGCTTAATGGCAAAACCAGCTTTCAAAAGAATTTGGATTATCTGTTTTCCTTTCTTGAAAACCTCTGCTGCTGTATGGCCCCACACCACAATATCATCAATATATTGCAAGTGCTCAGGAGCATTATTCTGTTCCAAGACAGCTTGGATCAACCCATGGCAAATGGTTAGGCTGTGCTTCCAGCCTTGGGGTAGATGGTTCCAGGTATAATGAACACCTCTCCAGGTAAAAGCAAACTGTGGCCTACATTTTGCAGCCAATGGGATGGAAAAGAAGGCATTAGCAATGTCAGTGGTGGCATACCACCTAGCTTCTTTTGACTCCAGTTCATACTGGAGTTCTAGCATGTCTGGTACAGCAGCACTCAATGGAGGTGTGACTTCATTTAGGCCACGGTAATCCACCGTCAGCCTCCATTCTCCACTGCTTTTACGAACTGGCCATATAGGGCTGTTAAAAGGCAAGTGAGTTTTGCAAATCACTCCCTGATTCTCTAATTGGCAAATTAGCTTGTGAATGGGAAGCAATGAGTCCCTATTGGTGCGGTACTGCCGTCTGTGGACCACTTTGGTGGCAATTGGTACCTCTTGGTCTTTTACCTGGAGCAACCCCACAGCAGAAGGATCATCTGACAGACCAGGTAAAGCTGACAGCTGCTTAACACCATTTGTGTTAGCAGCAGCTATCCCAAAGGCCCATCGATATCCCTTGGGATCTTTAAAATATCCCATCCTAAGGTAATCAATACCCAATATACATGGAGCCTCTGGACCAGTCACAATAGGGTGTCTTTGCCAGTCTTTACCAGTGAGGCTTATTTCAGCCTCCAACATAGTCAATTCCTGGGAACCCCCAGTCACTCCATGAATATATGTTGGTTGTGACCCTTGATGGCTTGAGGGCATTAGGGTGCATTGTGCACCAGTGTCCACCAAGGCTTTATATTTCTGCGGTTGAGATGTGCCAGGCCACCTAATCCATACAGTCCAGTATACTCTATTGTCCCTTTCCCCCCCCCTGGCTGGGGGCAGGGCCCCTCTATTGGTTACCTCGATGGCTTTCAGCAACTGGAACTTTCCCATTTTTGGAAGAGTTCACCTTGGTTTGCATTGTAATTCTTTCATTCGTGCCTGAAGTGCAGAAATGGGTGAATTATGCCACTTCTTCATATCTTCCCCATGATTACTCAGGAAGTACAACAAAAGAAAACGCATGGTCTTATTGTTGTCATTTGCTTGAATACGAGGACGTCTCTTTTTTATGGTTAAGATTTTCGATGATATGGGTTGGGAGGAACTTACGATGTTTAGCTTTCTCGATAGGCGATCATTTTTATCAGACACGTTAGCCAATTTATCCTCCATTTTATCTAACCTTTCCACTATTTCATCAATGGCTGAATTATCCAGCTTAACTTCTGTAGCGTTTATAAATAATTCAAGTTCCTGAAGTCTATCAATTAGTTCACTCACAAGGGGTTTCCTTTCCCCTTTGCCTTATACTAATGCATGTGCACTGGCATGCTTTTCTGGAGCAGCCCTTGTAAAATCACGCCACATTTGTTGCGGAACACGGACTGTCTCAGGATCATGTAATTGGTTCGGTCATTACAGCTGAAGTGGGAGCTGTATAGCATTCCCACCAGGGAACTTTCTCTCAAAAATTGGATACCTTTTTCTATATTAGTCCATTTCTTTCTCTCAGGCTCCAAGTCCCGTTTAAAGGGGAATCTATCTTTTACCACTATCAACATCCGTTTCCAGAGGGTGAAGGACTGATTTTGGCATGTGCCAATACCTCTGTCCACACGTGAGTCTCTGGAAATGCCACCCAGTTGGCGAGCTTCATTGCCATCGAGCCACACACTGCTGGCTCCATTGTCCCAACATCGTAGCAACCCAGTGACCATATGTTCTCTTGGTTGGCGTGTGAAATCCTTTCTTAGATCCCAAATTTCACTCAGTTTTAAAGATCGATCAATAATGGTTGTAATACTTGGCTCGTCTTTTGCTCTATCAGGGGTCCCAGGTGTTGATGGTGGCAACTGTGTTGATGAAGCCACCCCATCTAGAAATTCTCGTAAAGAAAGTCTAGCTTTTGGCTCCTCTTCTTCTTCTGACTCTGACTTTTCTATTATTTCCTCCAACTTCCTCTGCTCCTCTAACTTCCTCTGCTCCTCTAACTCTCTCTGGTCTTCTGACTCCCCCTGCTCTTCTAACTCCCTTCTCTCTTCTAACTCCTTTTGCATTTTCTCCAACTGAGTTGAAACTCATTTTGTCTTTCGCCCTCTTACAGGGGCAACCAACATTGTATCTGGTGCCCTCGGTAATTGGTCAAATTGTAGTACATTCAGTTCACCCTGGAGGACGCATAGCTCGGACCGGAGAGTGTTGTGCTCTGACTGGAGGGTGTTGTACTTGGACTGGAGGGTGTCGTACTTGGACTGGAAGGTGTAGCGCTCGGATTGGAAGGCATCGTGCTTGGGCTGGAGGGTATCGCGCTCAGACTGGAGGGCGTCGCACTTGGACTGGAGGGCGTCATACTTGGACTGGAAGGTGTCACGCTCGGAGTGGAAGGCGTCGTATTTGGACTGGAGGGTATCGCGCTCAGACTGGAGGGCGTCGTACTTGGACTGGAGGGCGTCGCACTTGGACTGGAGGGCGACGCACTTGGACTGGAGGGTGTCGCACTTGGACTGGAGGGCACTGGGCTCAGACTGGAGGGCGTCATACTTGGACTGGAAGGTGTCGCACTCGGATTGGAAGACGTTGTACTTGGACTGGAGAGTGTCAAGTTTAGCTAGGAGTGTCTCTTTCTCATACCTAAGTGCATCTCGTTGATGTAGGAGACCATTTTGCTCAGCCTGGAAGCTCTCTTGCTCATTTCGTACTGTCTCCCTGAGACTTTCCTTTTCAGCTTTGAGACCCTCTCTCTCAGTCTCAAAAACTTCCCTCTCAGGAATGGTATTAAATAAGGCCCGATAAGCATTAGCTAGGCCCCAAGTCATTTGTGCCTCCTGAGATCTGCCTAAGCCCCTACATTCCCATCTCAAATATGCGATCAAACTCTCAGGATTCTGTAAGTGTTCAGGAGTAAAACTCCATGACACTAAAGATGTCTGTCTTTTAAAAGTCTCTCCATACTCTCTCCACACCCCCTGCCACTCAGTATTCTCTGGTTCTAGGGAGTTCCTCCGGGTGCTGAGTGAGACTAACAAAATGATGAACAGTAAGTTCAGGGAGATTGACACAATTTCCAGTGTAGTCCACTGGGCCGACTGGTCATTAAAGGATGCAAAAGAAAAAGGAGGAACATGCTCAAAACCCACCATTTCTGTACTATTAGTTGCATTAGCTGATCCCTCCGGAGCTGCATACAGATACGAAATAAGCATTGCTATCCATGCTTTCAATCGATTATACACTTGTACAGCTCCAAAGGAAAAAGTGGCTATCTTAAACATGGTCCAATATGTTTGGAGCATCTCAAAAAAGGAACTAATGAAACGCAGTCCCTTGTATAACAAATTTACTAGAAAGAATTTTTTTTTTTTTTTTTTTTTTTTCTAATAGAGAGGGAAAAAAGTAAAAAAAAAATATTAAACCATGACAGTTGGAAGGGACATCTGGGAATTATTGAATCCAACATTCTCATAAAGCAGGTTCTTTACAGGAACTTGCACAGAAAAGCATCCAAGTGACTCTTGAATATATCCAGAAAATAAAACTCTAGAACCTCTCTTCCAATGCACTGTTACTGTCACAGTGAAGAAGTTCTCCTTTGTGATTGTTTGGAACTTCCTGTGTAGCATTTTTTGCCCATTTCCCCTTATCCTGTTGCTGCATGCCACTGAAAAGAGGGTGGCCCCATCCACTTGAGTCCCACACTTTAGATATTTTGTAAAAAGTAATGAGTTCCTTCTCAGTATTCTCCAAGTCTGAACAGTCCCAGGTCTCTCAGGCTTTCCTCATATGAGAGATACTCCAGGTACATATCTCATGGTAGTGGTCATCTTTGTGGCTCACTTTCGATCACAATTTGTAATATATTTCAGATGAGATCCAAATCTTATTTTGCTTTGCTGACACATTTTTAAGGTGTTCTATTGTAGTTAAGGGTAAAATCTGGATAAAAAAATTTATTATTGGTATAACTAGCTCTTTTTTATTAGGCATATTCTTAGTGCATACATAAAGAGTGAAAAAGTTTATTTAAGAAGTTTCAGTTACCAAGCGGGCACTATAAAGCACTGAAATATGTTCTCCAGGATAAACGAATCTAGCTGAAGTAGATATACAACAATCCATTGCCTCAGAATCATCAGGGTGTCTGATTTCTTTGAGAAACTGTGGTTTCTGGAAAAGCAGTTGAAGAAAAGACTTCCCAGCCAAAAATAGAAATGAAAAATCATGAATAAATAATACATATACCACAAAGGTTTCTGTGACATGGTTCTAGTGGACTGAAAAAAGAAGTGAAGAAATAAAGAAATAAAAAGGAAAAAAAAGTTTTTTAAAAAATTTAAAAAGGAAAGTAAAAACAGAAGGGGAAAAGAGAAGTAAATAAAACAAAGAAAAAATTAAAAAGAAGAAAAATATTAAAATATTAAAAAGAAAAATAAACGTATTTTGCATGACTGTATTTCTCATAGCAAAGAGTGTTCTTACTGTATTGCTTTTGAAAGTGTTACGGGCATTCTGTCCTGAGGATAGAGGGATATCTCATTGAGATTGGAATTGATGATCCTTGAGGTCCCTTAAAACCTGAGTATTTCTATGATTCTATGATTCTCATAACGTGGTCATCTCATTCCCTTCCATTCATTTGCATGAACAGCAAGTTGTGCCATTTCCAGAAACTAGCAGAGGGAGACAGTGGGAGCCCTTCCACTGAGTAAAAACATATTTGAATCTTAGGTATTACCTCACCAAATCAGAAGTGAGATAGCGCTCTCACATAGCAGATGAAACAATGTATATGAATCATCTAGTTGATGATGAGAGATTTTCACCTGTCAGATTTTATGCCAATTTGTAAGCAGTAAAAATAGAGCCTTAAAACGTGTAATTCCTTCCTCTTAATTAAAGAGAATAATCATCTTGTTACAACAATTATTAATATTCTCATTACAAGCATGAATGTCAATCTCTTCCTGAATTTTGAAATCAAACCTCTGAAATCTAACCACTGTATGTAAACTGATCTGAAAGTAACATCATTTTTATTTCCATGGAAACCATAGCAGATACAAAGAGCACAATAACACTGCTTGATAGAGCAAATTCTCTCCTGCAAAATGCTGTTTTCCATCACAGTCACCACCATTAACCATGCATTTTCACCAGAAATCATAAAGAGCCTGCATGCTATGCTCATAAAAATCCTCACAAGTAGAGGTTTCACAGCTGCTATGACAACATTGTTGCTGAAATGCAGCACCCAATGCTTCAGTCTGCTCACATTCATTGTTTGGTCACCATAAATGTTCAGCAACCATTGATGTATGTTAGTGGGTGCAATTTTTACTACATGAAGCAATTCAGTTATACATTTGTGTTTCATACACACTTCGGTTTCTGATGCCATTTTGTCAGACTGTCCCCTGAGTGGCCATCTTTTACACAGCAACAAAATGTAATGGATATTGGTAGGAACATCTACTTCCATACTACCAGTATCCGCCTCTGATATTGTGAGCCAAAATAATAACATGGGAGATATTACTCTCAGAGCAGCCTTCGTAATACATAACTTCAGCTTTCTTTAGAAACTAATTAAGGTTAAAAAATCCTGTATTCCTTCTTGTAGGCTACTGATGGACAGAGTAAACACTCTATCACCACTTCTGTCAGGCACTGGAAATTACTACATTTCATTCCAAAATTAGGACTGTTTATCTGCTTGGTGTAATTCTTAATTGTCTGCCAGGTAGTCAAAGTCTTTTTGTATATTTATTAAGAGTTCTCTATTTCTCATGAATGAATGTTGCTAAATAAAAACTTTTCTTCTTCATTTTTATTCTAGTCCTTTTCCTAATTAAAGAGTGAAGTGCAAAGATATCCTGTAATTAGGTCTTTGCCATATTGCCTCTACAAGGCATTGTACTAACATTTCTTTAACATTTCTCGTACATTTAAAGATTACAGTCTCACTTTGCTCTTATTATTCTTAAAGATTATTCTTTCTAGTATTAGCTAGTTTATTATTATTATTAATAATAATAATAATAATAATTATAATAATAATAATAATAATTTTCTTTTTGTGTAGTTGCCAAGCTATTCACTATTATATTAAAAAAAAATACGTCTCCCAGATGGAGTCCTCAGTGACTGGAATAAGGGAAGCATCCCTTAAGACAGAGAGAGATTATTGGTAACTGCAAGCTAGTGAGCCTCACCTCTGAAAAAGAAAGGCAAGGAAGAGATCCTTCTGGAAGCTGTGTTAAGGCAAGACAAGGTGATGCAAGATAGCTATCATGGCTTCACCATATTACCCTTGGTCATGCCTGACTAGTCTAGTGACCTTCACAATAATGTGACAACATATGCGGGCAAAGGAAGAGCCACTGATGACATTTGTCTGGGCTTCTGCAAGACCTATGAGGTAGTCCCAGACTACATCCTTATCTCTTTATGTTGGATATGTGTGGATTTGAAGGGTAGATTATTCAACTAATAAGGAACTGGTTGGATCATCACAGCTGTAGTGGCTCCAATGTCCAGGTAGAGGCCACTGTACAGTGATGTTCCTCAGAGGTCCACCTTGGGACCATTGCTCTCTAACATCTTTATTAGTTATCTAGGCAGTGGGGTTGAATGTACTCCCATCAAATTTTCTCATGGCGCTAAAATGAATGGTACAATTGCTAAGACATAACGAAGTTATGCTATCCAGAGGGACCTGAACATGAACCCACATGAGCAGAATGTGGTTCAACATGCTGAACTGCAAAATGTTATGGTTGTGTTGGGACAACAGCAGACGTGAGTACAGACTGGATGAATAATTGGGAGCAGCCCTGTGGAGAAAAAAATGGTGTTTCTGGTGAATAGAAAGTTTCATATGAGTCAGGAGTGTGCACTAGAAATTTGGAAGGCCACCTTGGTCTTGGAATGCACTGAAAGAGAAGTGACCAGCCGAAAGAGGAAGCTGCTTGTCCCCTTCTGTTCTGACTTCCTGAGGTTCCACTTGGGATCCCCAGCACAAAAAATAGATGTGGAGCATTTGGAATGGGTCCTGATTAGACCATGAGGATGGTCAGAGGGCTGGAGCACCTCTGCTATGAACACAGGCTGAGAAAGCTGGACTTGTTCTTTTTGGAGAAGAGAAGGCTTCAGGGAGATCTCCTTAAGGTCTTTCAATACTTAACAGGAAGGAAGCTCAGTTATTACTTGGTCCTATAGTGATGAGATAAGAAGAAAGGATTTTAAACTAAAATAGAGCAGATTTAGATTAGATTTTAGGAGGATTTTTTTCCTTACAGGCTGGTAAGGCACTTGAACATGTTGGTCAGAGAAGCTGTGAATGCCCCATCCCCAGAGGTATTCAAGGTCAGATTGACCAGGGTCAGGGACCCTGGGCAGCTTGATCTAATGAGTGGGATGAAGTTGTGCTCAGCAGGGAGGTTGGAATCAGGTGATCTTTGTGGTGCCTTGAAACACATGCCATTTCATGATTCAATTAATTTTTCTATTAATACAAGTGGGACACCAATTGTGCAGTATAATTTGAATTGCTAAATTATATAGAAAAATAAATGCTTCTTTTTGAACTTTATTTCATTCTTAGCTTTATGACAAACACTGTCTTAAGAATTCATTATATTCATATCTACTACTTCTATAACTTACTTAGTAAGTTTTGTTATTACCTTTTATTTTTTTTCCAGATAAAGACTTGACTCCACTCAATGCTTTTACTACTCTATGCTTCTTTGCCAGTTTGTGTTTCTGCAGAGGGTAATGCAAAAAATAAATAAAAATAAAAATAAAAATAAAAATAAAAATAAAAATAAAAATAAAAATAAAAATAAAAATAAAAATAAAAATAAAAATAAA
>JAPSGF010000061.1:4510705-4535622 GCA_035772895.1 Perdix hodgsoniae | reverse complement strand
ATAAAAATAAAAATAAAAATAAAAAAAAAAATAAAAAAAAAAATAAAAATAAAAATAAAAATAAAAATAAAAATAAAAATAAAAATAAAAATAAAAATAAAAATAAAAATAAAAATAAAAATAAAAATAAAAATAAAAATAAAAATCCAACAAATATTTAAACAAAGCTCATACAGTAGAAGTCATATTGTCAGAAATCTTGAATGTGTAGCTGCTTCTGAAATCAGTAGAGCTGTGTCAGCATAGTATCATATTATCTTGAAAACTTCAGTACCTCGGTGGATCTGCCTTTCTGTTTTGACATTGCTTTACAAACACATTCATACAAGGGCCACTCTGAAGGTAATACCTCCTTTTTTTATTATGTTGATCTAGTATGTCAGGGGTGAATGCCGGTGGCCTGGCAATAGAGGTTGAATATTCCTACCAATATTCCATTAAATGTTGTGTGACAGATGGCAGCAGAGGGCAGTCAGAACAAATGGCATCTGATGTAGAAGTGTGTATGAAGCAAATATATATTGAATCCCTCAGTCTGGTAAAAATTGCAGTCACTGATACTCCTTGATGCTCGCTGAACATTTGTGGAGGCCAAACAGTGTGATGGATGTTGTGTTTCAGTAGTGGCAACAGCAACAGTGGGTAACCTCCACTCAGCCAATTTTTGTGAGTGTGGTATCCAGGCTCTTGCTCATTGTTGATGAAAATGGTGTTGATTATGTTGAAAACCTGTTTTGGAGTTGAGCATCTGTTCTATCAAACAGTGTTATTATGCTCTTTGTATCTGTAGTAGTGTACATGGAAATAAGAGGCATTAGAGTTGTCTCTGAAAAATAGTCATGACCAGATGGAGAGCTTGTGGGCTAAAATTAGGGACCAGACCAAGAAAGAACATCTGGCAGTTAGGGTCTACTGCAAGCCACCTGAGCTGGTTGACAAGATCTTTTTGCTTCCACTACAATAGTCATTATGCTAGAAGGCTTTCATCCTTATGCAGAATCTCAACCATTCAGATATCTGCTGGGAAAGCAACACAATAACCTGCAAGGAATCTGAGAGACTCCTGGGTTCCATCAAGAGTAACTTTCTGGTCCAGATATTGGTCAGAACAACCAGAGGTGGTGCATTACGAGATCTGGTGCTCACCAGTCTAGAGGAAGTCGTTAAAGAGGTTAAGACTGGAGACAATCTGGGCTGTGGCAACCATGCCCTGTTTGAGTTTGTGATCTCAAGGAATATGAGCCTGGCAAAGAGTGGAGTCAGTGCTCTAAGACTGAGGAAAGCAAAATTCCATCTGATTAACGAGTTATTGGATGAGATCCCCTGGGAACTTCTCCCTGTGGACATAAAAATGTAACAGACTTTGCAGGACACCATTCTGAAAGCACAGGAGCTCAGCATCAGAAATCAAACAGAGGAGGCAGAAGATTATCATGGCTGAACAAGGACCTCCAGGTCAAACTGAGAGATAAAAAAGAAAAGTACAGGCAGTGGAAACAGAGAAAAATACAGAGATGCTATCCATACATGCATAGATGGGATCAGGAAAGCCAAGCACAAATGGAACTGAACTTTGCAAGAGACATACAGAATAAAGAATTATTTAGATACATTGGTCACAAGAGACAGTCACCGGAGTGTGTACCCCTCGGAAAAATGAAAAGGGAGAACTGGCCTCAGCACCCACAGAGAAGGTTGAGGTACTCAATGAGTTCTTTGCTTCTGGCATATCAGACTTACGCACTTGTCGTGACCCTGAACCTCCAGGCAGAGGTCAGGAAAGAAAAATCCCTGCCAATGAACCAAATATACCTGAGACCACCTCATGAAACTGAGTATGTGCAAGTCTAATGGGGCCAGAAAATAGGCATTCCAGACTTGCGAAGGATCTGACTCATGTGATTGCCAAGGCACTCTGCATCATATTTGAAAAGCCATGGCTGCCATGTAAAGTTTCTGGTGGCTGGAGAAAGGGAAATATCACTTTGATTTTTAAGAAACGGACAAACAAAGATCCAGAAAAATACAGACATGTCTGTGCCTGGGAAAATCATGGAGCAGATCCTCCCAGAAACTATGTTAAAACATGTATGAGATAAGGAGGTGGCTGAGACAGGCAGCATGGCTACACCAAGGACAGCTCATGTCTGACCAATCTGCTGACCTTAACAACTGAATGCACCAATGGATGAAAACAGGGCAATTGATGTTGTCTACCTGGACTTTTGCAATACCTGGACCTTTGAGATAGATAGACCCCCATCACATTCCTATTGCTAAATTGGAGAGAGATGGATTTGCTGGCTGGACTGACTGATGTTTAAAGAGTTGGTTTGAAGGTCACAGATGGAGTGTTTTGGTCAATGGAACTATGTCCTGATGGTGGCCATTGATGATTAGTGTCCACCACGAATCCATCCAGGTACCAACGCTCTTGAACATCTTCATCAGTGACATAAATAGTGAGATCAAGTGTATCCTCAGCAACTTTTGCTGATAGCAGGAAAACAGCTGTGTAGTTCTGTTGACACAGTAGAAGGAAAAGACGTATCCCAGAGAAGCCTGGGCAAATTTGAAAATTGGACCCTTGTGAATCTCCCTAGGTCTCCCTAGAGCTTTCTCTTCTCCAGGCTGGACAATTTCAACAGTCTCAGTCTCTTTGCAAAGAAGAAATGTTCCAGTCCTCTGACCATTTTTGTGACACTCATCTGGACATTCTCCAACAACTCCACATCTTTCCTGTGCTGGGGACCTCAGATCTAGATGCAGTACTCCACATACTGTCTCAGATTTGCTTAGGAAAAGAATCAACACTCTTGAGGTGCTTGTCATGCTTCTTTTTATGCTGCCCAGGACACACTTGGTTTTCAAATTATTGTTTATTTAGAATAGCTGAAGTTCATGGATTTCTCTGAAGTGTCCATCACACTCCTAGAGAGACTTGCCAACCTATTATATAAAAATAGAAGTTAAAACCCATTTATCAGTTTGCTTTTTAAGAAATCTGTTTCTTCTGCAATGTACATTAGTCTATCACCAATAATATTTTGGGGGAAGAAAAACAACAACAACAACAACAACAAAAAAGAATAAAACAAATTCATTCAAAGAATAAAAATGTAGAGAACTAATATAGAGACAGTTTCAAGGCTTCTCTATACATGCTCAGCCGTGTGAAGTAAATAACTATTATCAAACCCTGAATTCTGAAAGCATGTTTAGCTTTTAGATTAGTTTATGTAGCCTCAGGGCCCATGGTTCTGCAGAACTTAAACTCTCATTTATTTTACAGAAACAAACAAACAAACAAAAACACATCACTTATGTCTACCTCTCACAGCTACAAATTGATCTTCATCAGGTGTCATGGTATCTTTAGGAGCACATGTTGTCTGAAGTAATAACGAGGGTGTGTGAACTTCATGCTGTATATACAGCAGTTTTCAGTCATTTGTATTTTCATCTCCAAAACTACATGATTTGACTTTCAGTCTCTGAAATCATGATTTTCTTACCAGTAACTTTGCTGAAGGAGGTAGAATTTAATACAAGAAAAGAATAATACGGAAGTTGGAATGTGAGATGAGAGGGACGGTAAAGGAAGATGTACGTAATGGAAGTATCTGCCACCTCCTGAGACTATGAGTGGAATGATGGAATGAAGAATTAATGAAGAACAGTAGCAACTAAAGCTGGCTCTGCTTTGGAAAATGAATCTCATCCTTCCAAGAGTAATTACTGCTTTTGAATGATCACTGGAGAAAAAGATCCAGAGGTCTCAATTTCAAAAGCTAGGCAATCTAGACACACATGCTCAAATTAATTCTTAGGTATTGTAATAAATTTGTTTCATCTACACAAGAAAAATAAACAAGAAACAACCTTCTGTGTAATATTTACTGTTACTGATTGTTTTACACTTTAGTACCTTAATCAGTGTGTTTGCTAATATTTACAAACAGGCTGTCATTTATCCATATTTTTACTAGTGTACCGTTTGGACTGACATTAATGTTTCAACATCTCTACTTTTATTTTTAACCTACATAGCAATCTTATAGACTTTTAAGTCCTACTCTGTATTGATTTGTTGATGTAAAATGTCATTTTCACTTACAGTAGGTAAAAATTTGTACCATTTAAGTAATAAATGAAGTAACTTTCCTAAATTACAGTTGAAGATATAACTTTTCTAGACAAACAGCCTGTCTGCACCAAACCTGACTGTCAAAAACTGCAGGTTCAATTTAAACATTTGTTCCAGGTGCAAATTGGTATCCGATATAAAGTGGAGGAATTTAATTGCCTGGTTATCATACCCATTTGAAAACCTAAAAGCTGATCTGGAACTGCTGACAATTATTTTGGCATCTAAACAGATTCGGTCATCAGCCCACTTAATTAGAAACAGCACAAGCCATTTCACAGGAAACAAATAACATCAGGCAAACACAGATTATTGGTGTTACGGCCTAAATCAATTGTGCTTGCAATTAAAGCAATGAGTCCACACATATCTGAATTTATAAGTAAAACAAAAAGAACAAAAAAGTTCAGACTAAATATAAACCAGCCTAGATCTTAATTTCAACCTTTCTAAGTCAATGAATCCGAAGATATATTCCTGAAGTCTGTTGAACTGTTTCTTCTCTTGATTTGGTTACCTGGAAAGAGTAAAGATAGGTCTTTTTTCTATTGTTGAAACTGTGGTATTAGCCTAAACAGGGGAAGGATTAAATCATTTTGTATTTTGCTGTGTAGCTAAATAACACTTTCATTTGTACTCTGAGGAGTCTGTTTAGTTTGGGTTTTTTATTTGTTTGTATATTTGTTTTTCCTAGTTTTATTAGACTCAAAAATAAGACCTTCAGGGTTTTTTTGTTTGTTTGTTGTTTTTTAAAAAAATTCATACACAGATAAATGTTATCTAAATGAGCTAGATCCTCAAAGCTAGCCGGAAAAAGATAATGGTCATTAGATTCATAAAAATATTTAGGTTAGGATCTGATTCACAATACAGAGTAGTCATTGTCTTAACTGTAGCTTCCATTTTAAGGGTATTTTTATATTTCCACCTTCCTTCTGTTTTGCCTGTTGCTATCTACTAATTTTTATTTCATCAACTAATACTGTTCTACAAGATGTCTTAATTATTGCACCTCAAATTATAGCTTTTGTCTCATTATCAGTTCCTCTAAGCCCATTGGCACTATTTTCCTCCTGAGAGCTATGAATATTACATTAAACTGTCACACCAAAAATTTAGCAAGTCTCCTATCTCTCAGTACCCAGCAGATTTGGAGGGAGGAAATACAGAAAACACTGACAATGATAGCCCTAGTAACTAGACATGTAAGTATTTCTTGTCTAAGGATTACATCCAGTAAACCTTTTTTTTTGTAACATTTTATCTCAACAGTATGCTGTGGAGTAATCTTACCTTAATGTATAATAGCATTTCTTTCTGTCTCTTTTTAGTTGGTCAACTCTTTTAGTGTGATACATAATAATTAATTATTCCCAACATAGTTTTATCATAATTTTTGTGTGTGTCTACTTTTTATTTGTATCTCCTTTAAAAGTTTAATTGTATGTACTCTGGTTTTCAGCTAACAGGTCAGGAAAGGTTTGAACGTTGTGGCTTTTATTCGACATCTCGAATTTCCATCTTTCAACTTATCAAATCTCTCCTACCTGAATTCCATTCCAATAGGAAACAAAAAACAAACAAGCAAACAAAAAAAGACAAAAATAGTAACAAACAACAACAAACCTATTGCAGATGTTTTATGACAAAAGACATAAAACCAGTTATTACAATCAGAACTTTCAGAGTCTTAGGGCCTTGTTCTAATGAATAGATGTATTAAACTATGGTATATGCAGTATACCATATATATGCAGTATATGCAGGTATATGCAGAAATAACAAAACTGTGAAGTAGAATATAAGTGATCATAGAAGACAAAGGAAAATATCTCCGGTAAGAAGGTATTTTAAGTAACTTCCTCAGTAGCATTCTTGTGAAATAAGTAAACCAGACAGATGTTAAAACCAAAATACAAGTGAGACAATATGAAATGTAGTGTCATGCCTGTTGCAGCGTAAGTGCCACTTTTTCATGGTTTTTACCTGACTGGAATGAAGTTTATATCAAGCCACAAATTTAAGATCTAAATCAATTTTTGTTTGCATAAATAGGCTCCAAATAACGAAGAGAGCTAAATGTAAACAGCAGTATTGTCTGTAGTTTGTCCTGTGATAAATAGGAATAAAATGGTTTAATAGTAAAGGCCATAATTATCCATGGCTCTCAGTTTACAATTAGTTTTCTTTGACAGTTAAAGTCATAAATGCCAGCTTTAATCATGCGTCCAGGTTGAATTAGGCACTGCCAATGCTGTAAGAGATCTAATCCTCTTTCTCTCTTTCTCATTCCTTCTCATAATGAAATAATAATGTAAATTCACTTCATTGATGGGACGACCCATGTGAATTTATTATAAGCTTGGAAAAGTCTCTTGAAAGGGATAAATTCTTTCTGGGTACAGACTTGAGGTAATTCAAACCAGACAAGAAAAAAAATGGAGCTGTCATCAGAGGCCAGGGTATGGAATGGATTTAATTTGTATGAATAGGCTTTTTAATAAGTATAACAAGGCTAAGCTCCAGCTTTACTAGGGGAGTATTACTGCTGTCATTTTCCAAATCTTGAGGCACTAACTTTATTTGTGGAATGAAGATCAGCTGTAAATCCCATTTCTTGTTATACTGCAACTTGCTGCGGACAGATACTGCACAGTCGGCAGGCTTAGTGACCAAGTCTTCTAATTATTTGAGTTAAGACAAATGGAACAATTAGCTCCTCATAAAACCATTTGTGGTACTCAGTGACACATACCAACCTTTCCTGTAAAATGAACTCCACCTTTTAGTTAATGCTCAGATTTTTATCAGGTAAGTCTTGTTGTCAATATGATAGAATACTTAATTATTTTAACTTCCAAAGGCCATTTTAGCTAGTGAGAATATATAACACTCACAAAAAGGGTAATTGCTCCCAGTAAATAAACACATCAAGAGCATAGAGATTGAAACTAAAAATGACACAGCACAGATGTATTAACCATGTATTATATCATCATAATATACAGACCAATTAGTGAAATTAAAAGATTTCCAAGTAAAAAAAAGGAAGTCCTAATTTAATTAAGCAATTGTCACAGATTTCAAGCTATCTCCGTGGGATTCATAGACATCATTACCACTATCCTGTTTTATGAAACTACTGTTTTGGCCACAGCAGGCTGCCTGCATTACTAACACTAGGTTTCCTGTGAATAAATAAGGTTAGCACGATCGTACAGATTTAAAGAGATATGACAGAATGAACCCCTTTCTTTTTACTTTCTTATTTGTATGAATTACCTGAAACCTGTTTTCAAGTTTCTCAAACATATATATATATATATATTTTAATCATTATTTATTTATTTATTTATTTATTTATTTATTTATTTATTTTTCTGAACCAATAATGAAAGCAGTCTTTCTTATCTGCCTTGCATATAGAATCATAGAATTGCTGAGGTTGGAAAAGACCTTCAAGATCATCGAGTCCAACCACAGTGTAACCATCCTACCCTAACTCTAACAACCCTTTGCTAAATCATGCCCCTGAGCACATCCAGATGGGTTTAAAACACATCCAAGGATGGTGACTCAACCACCTCCCAGGGAGCCTATTTCAGTGCTTAACAACCCTTTCTGTAAAGTTTTTCCTGATATCCTCCTCTTGCACAACTTGAGGCCATTTCTCCTCTTCCTGTTACCTGTCACCAGGGAGAAGAGAGCAACCCTGCTCTTGCTGTAAGCACCTTTCAAATATTGGAAGAGAGCAATAAGGTCTCCCCTCAGCCTCCTCTTCCCCAGACTGAACAGCTCCAGTTCCTTCAGTCACTTCTTGTAGGGCATATTCTTCAAGACTTTCACAAGCCTTGTTGTCCTTCCTTGGATCTGCTCCAGCACCTCAATGTAATTTCTTTCACAGATCTTATGAATAAATCTTCAACATGAATACCAGTTTTGTTCAGATTCTGGCCAAAACTTTTGTTTATCTGGTTTAACTGCTATAATAAATATGGCCTTGTTTAATGATCAGTGTGAAACTCAGTGCTAATTGTTCTGTTATTATCTTTTATAAAGAAATATAATGTTTTACTCCATAAACTTTAATATAATTTTCTGCTCAGCGTAGCATTCCTAAAAGCATTCTCTTAATTTTGATGGGATAAGAATATACAGCATTCATGCTATGCATTGCCAGATTCTTCAGATATTACTGATGTGCAATTGAAGATTTTTCCCTTTACCATTTCATGTTTAAAATATCTTAAAATTTTAGATGAAATATTTACTGCAGAAATCAGCTTATTATAATGATAATATTCATATATTATATAAATATTAATATATAAAAGTTTTAATATCCGTTTGTTATAATGAAAGTGAATAGTTCACAGCAGACATACTTTGGCTCTGTGATATCCCCTTACTGAACCATTGCTTTCTACACAACATTAATATTGTTTCATAATATTAATCTGATGAATCATTTTTTTCAATTTAATCTGATATTTTCTTTAAACTCAAAACTTGAGGGTTTTAGGAATAGGAATGTAGGGTCTATATAATAGCAATACAGAAAAAAAGTATTTGTATTTTCTGAAGGAAAGGCTGAAAGCTAGACTCAGAACTCTTCTAAACCTCTGCTCATTTTCTAATACAGTATTCTAGTGGCTACTGCTGAAAATGGAGAGCTTCAGAAACAGTCTTTCTAGTAGGATAAGAGAAACCTAAAATCTTCTAATCATTTTTTCCAGATCCCAAATTTGGCCAGGAAAAGATTTTAGTTCTGGAATAATCAGCGCCCATTTTACTCTAGGAAGAGCTGTTATAGCTCTAACGCTTTCTAGAGAAAGTAGAAAAATTAAAACACTATGTAGTTTTTATTTTCTTTCTGGCTTTCATGTATGCTTTTATATTCTTTCAGTATTTCATGGTTTTTTACTATGTAAGATTTTATGCTTTTGTCTGCTACTGTTCAGGTTTCCATTAAATTTTCTATTTATCACTGACTCATGCTGTTTTTGCTTTTCTTTACAAAAAAAAATTAAGCCTTATTTTTTTAAAAATTTTTGCTTTAAAAAAAAAAAATTATTCTCTGTCAAGTAATGTTTTGTTTTGTTTTTTTTTCTAATTTACCTCATCTTCATGCCTTCTAAATTTTCTTTTTACTTTCTATCCAAATCTCTTGTCTTCTTCCATATCCCTTTCCAAAAATGCATGCTTCCATTGGTCTACAACATGAACATGATGCCTTTTGTCAGTATGCAGGCTAGGATTAAACATAATAGTTTGAAATATTAAAATCATGTTTACCTTGAAGTGTTCTAATAATTTTGTGCTACAGAAAATTAGTTTTTCAAAGACCATTAAGATTTCATGCACACAGTTTCTGAAAACACAGAAGCAACAAAAACTTAAAATGTGAAGCCAGTTTATAAGTGGGATACATACAGTGGGATAATGCAGGAATTAGTCATAAACCTCTAAGGAAATAATCTGAGATTATGTCTTAAAAAATGCGAGACTGGGCTCTGCTTCACTTTTATGTGTGTTCACAGCATTACAATGTATTCAGTTTTACTCCATGCACACACATTTCTAGATGTCATCAGAGATTGATATATGTCTGATCATCACCCACATGCAGGCAGGTAGTGACCAGCTCACTTCAGAAAGCATACACCATGCTGAGAAAAGTTTGCAGTAAATTATCTCCCCGATTAAGAATATATTTTCATTGCTTA
Source organism: Perdix hodgsoniae (assembly GCA_035772895.1). Lineage (NCBI taxonomy): Eukaryota > Metazoa > Chordata > Aves > Galliformes > Phasianidae > Perdix > Perdix hodgsoniae. Next base: position 4,525,749 of record JAPSGF010000061.1, on the reverse strand, counting down.
AGCAGGATTTTATGCATAATACTGTTATTCAAATTTGTTGATAAACATGTTATTATGTTGGCCTAGTATGTCAGAGGTAGACATTGGTGGTATGGTAGAAGCTGAACATTCCCACCAAAATTACATTAAATTTTATTGCTCTGTGACAGATGGCAGCAGAGGAGCAGTCTGACCAAACGGAGTCTGACATGGAAGTGTATATGAAGAGAAGACATGGAATTGAATTCCTCCATATGGAGAAAATGGTACCCACTGACATTCACCAACACTTGCTAAACATTTATGGAGATCAAGCAGTGGATGTGAACACAGTGAGGCAGTGGATGGTGAGTTTCAGAAGTGGCAACAGTGACAGTGTCTCATCTCTGCTTATATAGACTTCTGTATGTATGGCATTGTTCATTGCTGGTGAAAATGGATAGCTAATAGTGGTCACTATGTTGAAAAACAGTGTTTTGCAGTTGAGTATCTGATCTATCAAATGGTGTTAAGTGCTCTTCTTATCCATTGTAGTTTCCTTGGAAATAACTGGAAGCATTATTTTTGGAGCAACCTGCACGGATCTGATGAAACATGCAATAGCAGCAAAAGCAAGACCTAGGAATATACAGCTCACTATAATCTAGGCTGTGCTATGGAGCTTGTATTCTGTGCTACTTTCATCCCTCATACTTCACATACTAGAATTGCTTTGTACTGCTACAAAGAGCCTCTCCATGGTGACCAAAGGAAAAGCTGAATTTGTGCTTAGAAAAGACAATGCTAATAGTGCTTTTAGAATTGCACACTGTAAATGTACAATAGTTCTTACTGGAACATTTATGTAAGAAAAAAATAAAAAGATCCTTTAAGTAAAAAAATTAGTTAACCACTCCAACTTCAGTGTAAATCACAATTACCCATTAAAGATCATCTGTCAATTTACATGTGACACCATTGCTGAAAAGAAGAAGAAAAAAAAAGAAGAAAGACATGCTCATCTCTATGCTGAATTGTTCATTTCTCATCTGCAAAATAGCAGAATCGCTGGATTGTTCTGTTACTGATGTACTGATTTCTTTTCAGGTAGAATGTCAGAGCTGAATCATAGCTTCCTTAGTGCAGGCTCTTTTTTGTCAGAATAAAATGCATAATCAACAATTAAAACAACTGAGTTTTTCTTAATCTTATTTTTCATAGAACTAAGATTAACTCCACAAGCTGTCTTTGCAAATAAGATAATCAGCACAGCTGCATTACTACTCAGCCTACAGATATATGATGTACAACATCGATCACTTTTTCTTTAATATTACTACCTTCTCATACCAACCCTGTATTGGATTTTCAAATAATAATTACACATTAAATGATGAAATCAACTAAATTCCATGCTGTCACTGTCTAACAAACAATCAAACACATAAATGCTAGTAATCAGCACACCTATTAAGTGGATTTTCAGTATGACTTATAACAACCACAGTGTCCTCATTCATGCAGGGAAGAAGAAAAATAAAAATGTGATAGACAGGAGATAAAACCAACAATCAAGAAAGCTCGATTTTTATTTATTTATTTTATTATTTTACTATAATGGGTGCACAGGAACATAAATGAGCCAAAGGATAAAAATTCCTGTTGTTTTCACATTGAGATGTAGAGGAAGAAATCATATGTTCTGTGATGTTCTACAACTTTTCTGTGTGTAAGGAAGTCCTTTTATGCCTGCAAAGTTTTCAAATACCCAGTTTAGCTAGGAATATCAGCTTTTCCTGAATAACTGCTTAGTTGAACGGTATAAGAGACTTAATAATCTATATCAGCCACTAGGAAAAGGCAGTCACATTTCTCTGCTGCTTTTAAAGGGCAAGAAAGACCTTACAAAGTATTTGCCAAAAATATTGTGAGTAGGAACTCTACTAGTAAATTCCTACACTTGGTATTCTGTGCATTCTATGGTCAGTTGTTAAAAAGGTGAGGAACAAAAAATACTTTGTCAAAGTACTTACGTACATGCATATATAACAGCACCTACATAAGCTTCTTCTTATAAAGCAGAATAGAAGTTCATAGCATTGTTTGCATAGTTGGTTGCTCCAACTGTAATACCGTTTGTTTACCTGCAAGTACTGAGGCCCCATTTTTACTTAAATATCTTTTATCAAAACATAAAATATTTATACACAGAGAGCAAACCTAACTTTCCTCCTTTTATTTCCTAGAAAAAGAAGGGATATTCGCTTTCAGAGAGACTATGCAAAACCATTATGAAGATGTAATTAAATGACCTTTTTTTTTGACACAAAGTCAAAAGCCTGGTATAAATTCCCCTTTTGCCCCACTACCAAAGAAACCCAGAATTTCTCTCTTTAGATACATTGTTCTGTACATGTGATATCTTGTTTGACATGAATTCCATTTTGCCAAATTCAGAACCAGATGTCTTCTATTCTGATAATTTGAGCACTGACTTTCCCACAGTTCATTTATTGCTTGTGTTTAATTTGAAAGTCAGGGACTTTCCACACTTGGAAACAGCATTCCCCTTCTTTTACAATAGCTTGAAAGTTTTTAACTTTTCTCCAGAATATTAATATCATGACTTTAATAGAACAGTGGTGTAAATCCTAATCTAATACATAATATCATAGAATTATACAATGGTTGAATCAGAATGGATCTCAATAATCATTTCATTCCAAACTCTTCCATTCCAACCCACCAAGTCAGGTTGCCCAGGGCCCTGTACAGCCTGGCCTAGTTCTTAGGCTGGTCGATGTGTGTTGGAAGAAATGTGTGATTTGTTTATTTTTCAGTGGCACTTCTAATCTCATAGTCAATTCTATATCTAGTATTGTAAGGAGCATAGTAATTTCAACAGGTTACATTCTATATTTTGATTTGAAAGTGAAAAAATAAGTGTACCTTAAAAAAAATAATATTCTTTCAATTTAAGAGGAGGAAGATCTATTTCATTTTTCATACCTGAGGAAAAAAAAATATTGGAGACTTCAATGCAATCAGGAACCATGAGAGAAAACAGCAAAATATTTCTTCTTAAGCACCAACAATCCAATAAGATTCCAAATAAAAATGTTTCATTGTAATAGAGAGTATAGAAATCACCAAGGCCAACCACAATAATGACAAACGTCCCTTCGCTGCCATCCACAGTGTGAGCCAGAAGGCCAGCCATCTCAAGCATATGTACAGCTACAGTGGGTCCTCTTGCATTCTTTTAGGGAAACCTGCATTCTCTGCTCCCTTTTGTCCTCTGAAGTGCCTGTCTACTGAAACATGCAGCACTGGCAATAAGCAGGAAGAATGAGAGATATGTGTGCAGTCCCGGGTACATGATCTAATTGTTATCATGGAGAAATGATGACAACAGCTTCCATGACTGCAATGCAGACATGGATGACTGTCTCACTCCAATTACAGGAGGGGAAGAAGGTTTTTATATATATATATATATATATATACCTGATGGCAAGATTAAGACGCAACTGGTTAAATGTTAGCCCAATTACAAATCCTAGTTGCTTAGGGAGATGGTGAAGGGAAGACGGGCAATAGAAAAGAGAGAGCAAATAAAAGCAAGAAGTCTTTGTAGAAAGCAAGAGAGATAGTCACCACCATGAGTTCAGGGTGGTATGAGTTGATCCCAAAAGCTCATCCAGTCACCACAGGAAATGTGTGAGAAACAGGAAGCTTTGAATCATAGCAGCAAGCAGGCCCCAGGCGATTCTTTCGTAAGAGGTTTTTTGTTTTTTTTTTTTATCTTAGGGAGTTTCTCTCCTAAGTTTCTTTTCTTTGGGCACCATTTCCTATAAAGTACTTAGTTTGGTTGGGATCTTCTATCCCTTCATTTTTCAGTTTCTTTCTTGGTTTCTTCCTTTTCTCTCTGTTAGCATGACACACCTGGCCCAACAGATATGCCAGCAGGGAGTGGTGCCACAGCTGCCATGCACAAGTATTATTGCCTTTTGCAGTGGTCAGCTCCTTCAGACAACAGCTCCCCAAAAGGACTTCATGTCCTGCTTATGCTTATCTTTACAATCATAAACAGAAGTCCTGTGTTATGCTGACATCCACCACTTGTTCCCCTAGATAATTTGCAGTTGTCAGGTAGAGTTTTGTCATCAAAAATCTTTCAAGAAACAAGCTTCGCTAAAAAAAAAAACAAAAAAAAACAGTTACTGTCCTTTGCAATGATTATGCATTTTGTAGGAAATACGGGAAAGACAGACCAGCAAGGTGAGGCTAAGGAGTTGCTCTTTATGTGAGAGAACAACTGGCATGCATTGAGCTCTACCTAGGAACGGATGGTTGTCATGGTTTTATGATTTTTGGTTATCAGTATTCCACATCATAACATGTAATGCACTGGGGGTTTGACTGTTGATGCTCAAGTTCCGGGTGCCTGTCTGGAGGAGAAGAAGAACTACATTCCTCAGGGGGCTTTGCGGTCAGCAAGGAGATGTAACTTCTGGCAAGGTCACCTGATGTTCTCTTCTTCACCTGCTCTTCTTCACCTGTGCTTCTCTGTCTGCTTTTCTTCACCAGCTCAACTGGACTGCACTTCTCACCTCAGCATTGTGGTGAGGCCTATCCACCTTTCGCACATGCTCTCTCTCTCTCTCATTATATTTTGCTGAAACTATATTTAGTAAATTAGTTTGTTTCACCTCAGATCATTGCTGCTGTTTTCAATTATTTTTGGGTCCCCTGTTTCCCTCTTCTAGAGGTGTGGATCTGCAGTTCCCTCTGCCCCACTGGTCATGGAACTGGGCCAAACCAACCCGTAAACCATTGACAATGGTAAATAAGTGGAGAACTTATGGGTAGGAACAGAACAGCAGGCTAGTATGGCTGACACTTTTGTGGATATTAATTAAAGGCCGCCTTGCCAAGATGAGGAAGTTGTAGAAGAGCTTTGATGAGGTCTTCTACAGAACACTTGAAATAGCCTCGAGATCACAGGCACTGTTTTTCATAGATCACTTCAAACATCCTGATATTTCTTGGAAAAATGACACAGACAGGCACACACAGTTCAGGAGGTTCCTGAAACAAGTGGATGATAACACGCTGATGCAGGTGGAGGAGGAGCCAAAGAGGAGAAATGTGCTGCTGGAACCTTGTTCTTACAAACAAGAAAGAACTGGTCAGGAATGTTAAGACAGTCTTGGCTGCAATGAACATGACAAAGTGGAGTCCAAGATCTTACATGAAGAAACAAAGTAATATGTATGATGACAATATGTGGATGAGCAGGGAGCTCATAGAACAATACAACTTGGAAGAATAAAGACTACAGAATATGGAAAAGGAGTCTGGCCACTTAGTAGAAATATAGAAACATCATGCAGATACACAGGAATGCCAAAGAGAAGGGTAAGGCTCATTTGGAACTAAAATTGGTGAAGGAAGTTAAGGACAGCAAGGAAGGCTTTTTTCAATGAGCGCACCCTCAGGAAGTTTGCAAATGGCACCAAGCTGAGCAATGTGGTCAGCACATTGGAGGGAAGGAGAGCCATCCAGAGGGACCTGGACAAGCTGAAGAAGTGGGCCTATGAGAACCCAATGAGGTTCAATAGAGCCAAGTGCAGGGTGCTGCAATTAGGCTGGGGCAATCCCAGGTATTCAAACAAACTAGGGGAAGATCTCCTTGAGAGCAGCCCCGTGGAGAAGGACTTGGGGGTCCTGGTACACAAGAAGGTGGACATGAGCCAGAAGTGTGTGTTTGCAGCCCAGAAGGCCAACTGTGTTCTGAGCTGCATTAAAAGAGGAGTGGCCAGCAGGGAGAGGGAAGTGATTGTTCCCCTCTACTCAGCTCTTGTGAGGCCCCATCCAGAGTAGAGACATGGAGCTCTTGGAGTGGTTCCAGAGGAGGGCCACTAAGATGTTCAGCGGGCCGAAGCACCTCTCCTATGAGGAAAGGCTGAGGGAACTGGGATTGTTTAGATTGGAGAAGGCTCCAGGGAGCATGGAAGAGACTGAGGGGGAATCTCACCAATCCTTCTAAGTTTCTCAAAGGTTTGAGTCAAATGGATGGGACTAGTATCACAGTGCACAGCAAAAAACAAGAATCAATAGGCACAAACTGTAACACAGAAAGTTCCCTAAAGACATGGGGGAAACTGCTTTACTTTGAGGATGGCAGAACACTGGGGCTAGCTGCCCTAAAAGGTTCTGGATAGGGCTTCTATGGAGATATTCAAAACTTACCTGGATGTTTTCCTGTGGAATCTATTCTAGGGAATTTTCTTTAGCAGAGTGTTGGACCAGATGATTTCTAGATGTCTTCCAGTCCACACAATCCTGTGATTCTGCAATTCTGTGTGAGGATATAAATATCTGTAACTACGTTCTCTTTTTCTGAATGTAAAGAGGCGTTCTCATTGCTCTCTTCAAGTACAGACGGAGGTTCCAGTCTCTTCTACCTGGTCACAGATGACAGGTCACATGGAAACAGCACAGTGCTGCACCAGGGGAAGTTCAAACAGAATATTAAGAAGCATTACTTTAACAAGAGAGAGGTCAGACACTGGAACAAGCTTCCTGGAGGGGCATCTGATGCTATGTGTTGGTCAGCATTCAGAAGGCATTTGTATAATGCCTTTATTAATATGCTTTTCATTTTTTTGGCTAGCAATGAAGCAGTCAGGCAGTTGGTTTAGATGATTTTTGAATGTTCCTTCCAACTGAACTATGCTATTGTATTCTAAGCATAGCAATAAATAAATTAATTAATTAATTAAAAACTGTCAGCTAAGTGAACTCTTATAACAGAATCAAAGCACAACATTAAATCTCTTTCCACATTTTCATAATAGCAATAAATAAGAAGAAACACTCATAAAATAATGCATTCTGAACACATTTTTTCTCAGAATTCTAGAAACTCATTCAGAAACATAATCGAAGTAAGGGTTGATAGAAGCAGTGAGGTATGAACTTTTAACAATGATTATTTGTATTAGAAAAAGAAAAAAATACTTACCAGGGGAATAGAAAGAATATTTCATAAGAAATATGCCTAGTTAAAACTAGTCATCACCATTTGATACTGTAATTTGTCGTCCAATTATCATAAACTATGTACAGAGCAAATATGGTGCTTGAAACTTTTCAGAAAATAATATCCGGTTTAAAATCAAATTTCAAAATGCGTTAAGGAAATACAAAATGGGAGTATGAGACTATTGATTGAATATGTTTATCAAAATAAATTCATCTGTCAAAACAGATGCACCATGATTGATTATCTAGTCAGCCTTCCTACATCAAACCTCAAAGGATTTCCCAGAAGAGAGATAAATACTTTGTTTAATAGTCCTTTTATCCTATGTGTCTATATTTGTCTGTATTCTGTAACAAAATATATTATTGTTCAGCGATGATGAATATAAGCAGGAATGACCTTTTCTTGTTCATCTTTCAGTTTTTCCTCAAAAGCATGAAATGTTGTCCAATGAGCCATTTTCATCACATCCGAAGGAACTGATTTTGTATCATCCTGAAGTAACATTTTTATGTCTTGCAAAAAGCATATTGCTGTTAGTATCTCTTTCCAGAAGAATCAGTAGTAGAACTAGTATTCTGTACTGAAAATGAAGAACATTAAGGAAAACAATAAGTATACAGTAACCTCCCAAGTATGTATGCAGATAAATATTTTCCAAATTTCAACGGTTTTGGCTTGCATTTAGTACAGATCAAAATATCAGGTAAAGAGATTTTCCTAACAAGAGCAAGAACTTTCTTTTTTTTTTTCACTATTCCTATTTTATTTCAGACTACATACTTCCCAATATCTTCAATATTTTCTAATGTTCTGTTTACTTCCTTAAGCTCATAAAAATTACTCTGATAACTATGCCAGGTATTACGTACAACTCTCCTTGCTTGATAGACAAACATGATGAAAACTTCCATTGTTTCAGGAGAACTGCTGTAAATCAAATATTTGTAGTCTTTTATTAGATTCAGGAATAAGATTTAAAGGAACATGAAAATGACAAAATCACAGAGGAAAAAAATATGTAATTAAAAATGTAATAAATACATATGCACAAACATATATGAGCATGTGCATATATATACCTGCACAGAATTTTCCTGTGGATAAGTTTTTTGTTTGTTTGTTTGTTTGTTTGTTTGTATTTTACTGCTGTTGTTGAGAAGTTCTTTGTCTTGCATTGTTGGTTTTCTGTTTATTTTTAATGTAGCCTGTATTTGGCTTAGTTGATTGCAAAGTGCAGACCACACAGAACTGGACAAGTTCCCATTCTAAATATTTCTGCAGCCACCTCTTTTTTCACAATTTCCTCTGGTACTGTCAGGGAAATCCCATCTCTAAAATCATTTGTCACACTGTAAAGTGTGATATTATTGCCTTTGGTCTCAGGATGTTTCAGCAATACAAATAGTGCAGATATAAAACCATGTTTACTTCCTTTAAAGTGCAATAGAAAAACACGATTGTATAATTAGCTTTTCATTGAAATTTCATCTCTGAAAATTCTGGTAAGCACAGAGCTTTACACATCACATTCTGGAAAAATAAAAAAATAAAATCTGCATGAAAACCACAAATAAGAACATTGTATGCAGCTGGTAGCAATACAAAGGTGCAATAAGCCCTGTCACTGGAGGTACAATTTGTCAGAGCTGTCCTATGACAAGTGGTGTTAGAGGAAAAACAAAATATTTTTCTTCCTCAGGATTTAGATCATATAGAAAATAATTCAATACAAGATAAATATGTAGTAAGCAACTAGTGTTACTATTTTTAAAAGTTTTAAGCCATCAACTCAGGGCTTCACTCCAACCAATTTCAACCAAGATCACTTTGTTAATAAATACTGGTAAAATTAGTTAATATAGTAAGATGAGTACCATAGTATTATGTTTTTTGTTATCAATATCCCCTATCATAACACCAAGTAGCGCCCTGGGAGTTAAAGAGCTAATGCTCCAGTTCCAGGTACAGTGCTAGAAGAGAAGGAGAACTACATCTCCAGAGGACTTTGCATTCAGAGAGGGTACAAAGCCCCCGGTAAAGTCACAAGACCAGGCTCTCCTCCTTTCTGCTCCCAACCATATGTTTCACCTCAGTGTTAGAGTAAGACCTTCAGCTTTCGGACATTCTTTCACATTATATTTGATCTATTAGCTACAATTCTGATTATATTGTATTATATTTTATTATAGTGTGCTATCTTGCATTCCGATATCTTACTTAGTAAATTAATTTGTTTCTCCTCAGATCATTGCCACTGTTTTTCGATCTCTTTATTTTTTTCCCTTACCCCTTTCAGGGGTGCAGATCCGTGGGTCTCTCCACACCACTAGTGTCTCACTCCAACTTATAGGAGAGAGACGAGGTTTTTTTGATATAACATACCTGGCATGAGATTAAGAAACAACAGTTCAAATGTTGGTTCGACAAGTTTATTATAAATCCTAATCAGGGAGACGGGGAAGGGAAGGACAGCGACTATTATGAATTAGGGTGATGGGGAAGGGAAGAAGGGTGATAGAAAAGGTAGGAAAGAAGCAACAATTGCGTAAAGCGGAGGTAGTCATCACCAGGATCAGCAGCGGTCCTGATGCACGATGTTTCGAAGTTCCCAGGCAGAAGCAGCAGGGGGAGAGAGCAGCAGCGTGGCCAGCCTTGGGCAGCAAGCAGGTAGCAGGAAGGAGTTGCAGAGCCAATAGGGGAGGAAGCAGCAGGACTCAGGTAGCAGGCCCAGGAGAGTCCATCAGCATGCAGGAATCCTGTAGTGAGGAATCTGATGGCAGACACCTTTGCTCTTCTTCAGCATTGAGGTAGAGTGCAGAGCAAGTCCGGGAGGGAGAGAGGCAGGTCGTGAGGCTTCTCATGGCAGAAATCTCTATTTCTTTTGAGGAATCTGTTGCTAGAAAACCTCACCTCGTGGCTCTATTTTATCCTTCTTCTGCCATCGTGGCATTCCTGAGCACTTGGGTAAGAGTCATGTGCAGCACCTCCTGAGATGGCCATCTTCCTCGAGATAAGCCTACACAAAAGACTGCTTCCTGGATCTGCAGCTTATCTCTCTTTTGTTGCCCCTGGCCTTGTCCATCTGTGTCCCACAGATAAAGGATTTCACAACCCAGGACTTGTCTGTCCATCAGTGTCCTCCATACAAAGGATTTCTTAGCCCTTGCCCAGGACTTGCTTGGATTTGTTCATCTGTGTCCCCAGCAAGCTTTGAGACAATGATGTAAAAGAATAATCTCTTACAACTAGTCACAGAACTGGGCAGAATCGCCCCATAAACCACTGAGAATAAGTGAAACAAGAACAGACCAGGATAATAGCTTTAAAAATTGTCGGTATTTACATTTTTAGCTCCATATTTATGGAGTATAAAAAATTACAAGGAAGACTACATTGAAAATATTGTACAAATGCATTGTTATAGGTAATCATACCCCTTGTATGCACAAAAGTAGAGAAGAACAGTGCCAACTGGTTACTGTAACCAATATGCCTACAAATTTTTACTGTGTAGAAGCTATAAATGGAAGACAGAATGATAGTGTGAACATTGTGGAAAGCTAAGATCTTCCCTTTTCTGGCAAAAGTGACCTATCAAAATTCAATCTTACCTAGGTGCTAAATACAAACATTGAGATTCCACTAGTTCTTCAATTCCAATTCTTTAGATAGTGATCAAGTGACATCAAATTCTGCAGGTCTATACAATCCTGCAAAGTGTAAGTTTTCATAACATTTATGTTTCTGAAGAGATTTATATACAAAAACCTTGTACATTCAAACATGCTGCAACCATATCTTCCCTACGCATCTCTGGAAGATGTTTGAATCGGGAATCGCTTAACTTTTGACTCGGCCTGGCAAACAGTTTTGCAGCACCTCTGCTTCAACTCTTCTGGTATACATCTTGCTTTGTTCAGAGCTTATAAACCTGCTCTGTTATACTGAATGCTCTCAGGGTCACGTTAACCACCCTGTGATGGAAAAGGTATCTTTAGACTTGGACTAAGAGATATATCTACTTTTCCTACCTGTCAGAAAAACAATCAAATTCCGTTTCAAATCAGAAGAGATTATAATTTGCTGCTTAAAGCCAATCTAATTGCACTCTTGGGTAAAACTGGCAACATATTTTCTTTCTTACTTATTTTGCTCAACAATCTGTCAAGATTTGGAGTAAAGAATCAGCTGAAATTTCTATTGCTCAGCAGCGATCAAGACTAGTCTTGTACATACTAACAGTAAAAACTTTGTTTCTGGTATTGAAGTGCAATCACCACCTTAAATGAAAGGTTGCAATATATTTGTGGGTTCCTCAGTACCACTCTTCTTACAGCTCTCTCACAGTTTTGGCCCTCTATATCTCAACTGACTGTAAAACAGGTGTAATATTTTTTACTTGAATAAAATATAACAGATATTACAGAGTTTTGCATTCTCCATCCATTGGAGCCTGGGATGGTGCATAATTTGGGTCTTCATTCTACATCTACATTCTACAAAAACAGATGTTGACAGTGGTTAATTATCATATTTCTGTTCCTATTTGACTCATTTCAAGCAAAAAGTTGGTTAAAAAATGATACTAGGGCTTCACAAAATTCATAATGTTCAGAAAAGTGCTCATGAGAACTTATCATCATGAGAACTTATCATGAGATAATCACACCAACTTGCAATGTGTGGCTACTGAGACTTGAAACTGACTCCATTTTTGCATATCAGTAAAACTGCAGTAAATAGCTCAGAGTTCACACACAATAGTGGACGTGGTCATAGCATTTTAATGATCAATAAATTCTAAACATCAGAATCATAGAATCATAGAAGCACTTATCCAGTGTATGTGTTCTGGAGTACTAGTACAGGCTGCCTGGAGATGTTGTGCAATGACCCTCTTTGAAGATCATCAGAAGTATCCTGGACATGGCACTGGGCAGTGTGCTCTGAATGTCCTTGAATGAGTGGGGTTTTTGACCAGATGACCTAAAGCATGCATATCCTCTTTTTCTTCATACTTGTATGTTAAAATCTAAACAGTGTAGGCAACATAATGTAAACCATGTATAATAAAAGGAGTTTTTTTTCTTGATGCTACCAAGGTTTTCAGTATGTTAATAACAAATATTTAATAATAAACTAGTCTCATAACTAACTGAAAAAGATTTTGTCCAAAACTTAATCTCATAGTGACAGTCATACTCACATATTTATTCTCCAAGAAGAATTGCTTGAAATACATTATTACCTGTTATATTCTGTTGTCATTGACTTGAAATTGCCACTGTTACTTCAGTAGTGGTATGTACTTAGCCTCAAACCTGCTTCAGACCTGATTTTCTTAGATCTAGACAAGACATGAGAATACTTACCGAACAAAAGATTTTTTGAATCAGCATGGGAAACAAGTCTGTTTCAATATTTTCATTCACTGGAAAATGAATATATGTATATATACGTATATATATATATATATATATATGTTTTTGTGTATATATCTGTTTTCCAATTCATCTTTAAAGATTTTAGGAAAAGGAAGAAAGCAACTGAAATTTGTTCACAGTATCCCAGAGAATCAAGAATGGAGCTACACTAAATCTCACAGAAAGAGTAATATAAATAATATAAATATATAAATAATATAAATAATATAAAATCAGAGACTTCCAACCATTAGCACTATTTTTAAAACTAAAATTTGAATAATAAATATTGCCTTACACTAGACACAGAGCATCAAGACTTCCAACACGGCCTATTATCATAATATTTTCTGTCAAAGATAAATTCTATTGAAACATACACAGACAAAACTACTAGAATCCTTCACAACATATATTGTATCCACAGTCCTTGATTTCAGGAAGGCATTTGATACTGTCCCCTATGACATTCTCATAACAAAGCTGAGGAAGCGTGGGATAGATGAGTGGACAGTGAGATGGGTCAAGAACTGGCTGACTGGCAGAGCACAGAGGCTCGTCGTTGGTGTAGTGGAGGCCTGTAACTAGCGGTGTTCCTCAGGGGTCACTGCTGGGTCCAGTCTTGTTCAACATCTTCATCAGCAACCTTGATGAGGGGATAGTGGCCACCCTCAGCAAGCTTGCTGATGATACGAAGTTGGGAGGATTGGCTGACATGTCTGAAGGCTGTGCTGCCATTCAGCAAGACCTGGACAGACTGGAGAGCTGGGCAGTAAAAACTCAGATGAGGTTTAACAAAAGCAAGTGTAGTCTTGCACCTAGGAAGAAATAATTGCAAGCACCAGTTCAGGCTGGGGGAAGAGAGGGACCTGGGTATCCTGGTGGACGACAGGTTGGCCATGAGCCAGCAGTGTGCCCTCGTGGCCAAAAAGGCCAATGGCATACTGAGGTGCATAAAAAAGACCATTGCCAGCAGGTCGACGGAGGTGATCCTCCCCCTCTACTCTGCCCTGGTAAGGACTCAGCTGGAGTACTGTGTCCAGTTCTGGGCTCCCCAGTACAAAAAAGACAGGGTTCTTTTGGAAAGAGTCCAGCGGAGGGCCACAAAGATGGTGAAGGGCCTACAGCATTTCCTCTGTGAGGAAAGACTAAGTGAACTGGGTCTATTTAGCCTTGAGAAAAGAAGGCTGAGAGGGGATTTGATCCAGGTTTATAAATAACACTGAGCACTGGAACAGGCTGCCCAGGGAGGTTGTGGAGTCTCCTTCTCTGGAGATATTCACAACCAACCTGGATGCCTACCTGTGAGACCTCGTATAGGGAACCTGCTTTGGCAGGGGGGTTGGACTCGATTATCTCTAGAGGTCCCTCCCAACCCCTACAATTCTGTGATTCTGTGATTCTGTGAACATAGCAAATGTAATAAAGTCAAATCCTGAATTATATATTTTCCAGAGTAAATAGAATGAGAAAATTGATATCCATCAAATAATTTTCTATTCATTAAATTAAAACTGAGAGTGGAGAGCCCAGACTTATCAAATTAGTGCAGTTTGATTATTTCCCAAAGTCTGGACTTCAGAAGAGATTACACTGCATTAGCCTGCTTACTATCACTCTGCTTTTCTGTGTCTTCACAGAGAAGCCATTGTACTGAATTGTTCTAGTGCAAAGTCCACTTTTACTTAATAATTTAAATAAAACCCCTCCACTTAACAAGTCTAAAGACATACTAACTAGAAGTTAGACTTCACTGTGCACATGTGTCTGAGACAGTTGCTTCTAGCGACAAAAGAAAACAAAACAAAGTGTGGTTGAGGATACTGTCTAAGAAGAACAGGGAAAAGTGCTGCAGCTTTCTTATAATTCTACATGGCAAAACTTGCTCAGGAAAACACTCCAACTTAGAATATATAGATGGTCAACTATTTATAATTCAGGAATTAAAATATTTAATATATGATCAGCAAAAAGGAAAATGTTTTTAATCTTACTCCATCAAGACTTAATTTAACATCACCGTATAACTCTCTTTTAGAAACAGTATGTATTCAATTTCAACCAGATTTTCTGACTTTAAAATAATTTTTGTTTTAAATGGTGAAAACTAATAATGCACATTCTTTTCAAATTCAGTCTTTAGAAACAAGAAGATTGAAATATACAAAAGCTTCCTCTTGTTCATACATAAAGGCTATTTAAAGAGAGAGTGGATCTGATGGGAAAGCATTTTGAGCATTTGCACAAAAGAAAGCCAGATGAGATCAGGTTTCTTCTCCCATTGCACAAAGTTAAACAGAAAGGCCAGCTCGTCAGCAAATGTTTAACTACAATGAAATTCATGCCTGTATACAATACACTAATTGGATATTTCAACATAATTCAAGTATAGGAAATTCCACGTAGTAATCCTATAACAATCTTCCATTAAATTCTGGTCTGAATACAATTAATAATCTCTGATCATTCAGACTCACAAGAAGGCTCTCTTGTGATTGAGGCACGAAGAGTTCAAAATTTGGAAGCAGTTTGGAAAACGTGATGCTTGCTAGGCTTAAAAAAGAGAGAAGAGAAGAGAAGAGAAGAGAAGAGAAGAGAAGAGAAGAGAA
>JAPSGF010000061.1:4491608-4505705 GCA_035772895.1 Perdix hodgsoniae | reverse complement strand
GGGGAGGGGAGGGGATATATGCATTTTATAGCTTATTAGTACATTTTACATAGAATCAGTGACTAAAAGTGATTAAGAAATCATTTTCTTGTGATCATCAATAAATGTGTTCCATTAAGGAGATTAACATTCTTATTTCAAGTTGCTTATGAGTCAAGAATACTACAATATTTCATACTGTAAGTAAAAACAGAAGTAATATCTTACTCTACAAATTGATAAAGAAAAAATAATGGAATTAGTTCAATTAATACAGGAATAATAAAGTTGGTGTATTTTCAGATATCCTATGTAATAAACTCAGTAAGTTGAATTAAAGAGACCTAATCCTAGCCTCTTTGCTCAGGCATACTTGTTTTCTCATTTTAGCACCCTAGTATGGGCCTGTAATTTGGATATAAAATATACTCTTATTAAAAAAAAAAAAAAAAAAAAAAAAAAAACCTGACAACATGTGGCTTCTGTTTTTGTTCACAATAAAAAATGTCATTTTGAAAATCAACCATGACCTTTTCTTGGGATCCTTAGAAAAAATACTGCAAAGATTACGTTCCATATCCCTTCCAGCTTCTCTTTCTTCACATTCTCTAAAAAAAAATCCAAGTCCAGAATCAAACAGCTACAGGCATCAGTCTTATATAATAGATGTCCCAGCTTAGTTGTTTGAGTACATCGTACCTCCTGTGAGCAATGATCTTCCACTATAAATAATGAAACCTCTTTGTGAAGTAACAGTGATATTGAAAGGAAAGCAAAGATTTCGATGTTGACTAAAGCATGTTTACCAAATGGAATATGAAAGAAACTGGGTAACCTAGAAGTGTGAAATTTCCCAAAACATCAGTGCATGATAGCATTGCTCTTTCTTGGATTGTATCATTACAAAAGATATACCTCCAAGTTAGGCAAAGCTTTGAAATTGATTTTTTTTCTGAACAATATGTTTGTTGTGCAGGCAGAAATCTATTGATAAAAATTAGAAACAGGAGGTCAAAATAAAATGAAATAAAAGGAAAATAATTGAAAATGTGTAAGGTTAATTTCCTAATTAATTATATCCAACATTATATGTCTTGCATTATCTAGGCAATACAAGATTTAGAGTAAGAGAATGGTTGTCTTGATTTGGAATAATCTGAGCTTTGTGTCCATGACATCCAGGGCTGTAACCATTTTATGACAACCACATATTCTAGAAAAACTTTTTGCCATTAAAGTTAAATAAGAAATCTTTATATTGTGAGACAAGTTTGTATTTTGTCTGCCTGTAAAATTTAAACTGGCAGTTCAGAAAGTTTAACAGCAGTTTGAGTTGAGACTTGCGGTTTATGTGGATTAATCTGGCCACTCATTATGACAATGAGGCAGCTAATTCAGACTATGCATCAACACCAGCGGTTTGTTGCTTTCTTGCTGTTTTGAGGTTTTGTTTTGGGTTTTTTTTGTTTGTTTGTTTTTTAATTTGCTGTAAAGTACTGCTTTAACAAACCCCAGACTGAAATTCACAAGCCAGTCCACCAATTCAAAGTGACAACTTTTCATTACTTTCTTGGATATGTACACATTTATGAATATAAGTGTGTAGGTATGTTTGCTTGTTAGACCAGAGAATACATGTGAATAGCGAACTCACTTCTTCCTTTCTTTTATTATATCTAAATACCTCATGTCCAAAGAAATAAATTTATATTGGAAGAATTCAAATTGTATTCTATTAAAACTACTATGTTTCTCAGACATAAAATTGGAAACTAGATTTAAATTTCTTATACAAAGCTAACTCGTCCTCTTTAAGGCTGAACATTCCCCCAAACTGGCTTTTTGCTAAACCAACATTATTAAAAAGCTCATCTTCTAAGCTCTAAAATCTTACTATCTGTAACTGTGGTAGATCATGGCTTAACTGTTCTAAATTATTAGCTATTAAAAATCCTTTCTAATAGTACACAGAAGTCATCACTTTTAGGGGAAACAAATATAATTATAAGAAGATCAGAAATAAAGGAATATGAGTCGTGAGGGTAACAGATATTGAGAGTGTAAATAATTCAGTGCTTAAAATCTTTATTTAATATTTTTACTGCAAGATAGATTCATTAATATTACTATTAACCTATCCTTTAATCTCTAACATTTCCTAGGAGACAATGATTTACCACCAGGTTTGTAATAAAATGGGACCAGGAAGAATTCAGAAAGTTTCAAATACTCTAGAAGTCCATTTTTCAAAAGATAAAATTAATGCAATTCTTTCTGAAAGTCTTTTTAGCCTTCCAGTTTCATATGGCAGTATGATATTCTTTAAAATATAATATCACAGAAATTAAAAAATAAATATTGATTTTAACAAATGTTCTTATACTACAAGCTATTTTGTCCTTTACAGTCTGGCAAGACTAAGCATTTAAATAAGGAAATTTTTCAGTACTTAAGTTTGTCTTTGTTCCTAGTCAAGAATTCTGAACTAGGAGAACAGAAATCTAAATTTAAATAATACTAGATTTCCTTAAGCATGCCGACAGCATGTCACTGTGTTCTTGGGGAAGAGTGACAGAAAAAATGCCCAGCAGA
Source organism: Perdix hodgsoniae (assembly GCA_035772895.1). Lineage (NCBI taxonomy): Eukaryota > Metazoa > Chordata > Aves > Galliformes > Phasianidae > Perdix > Perdix hodgsoniae. The sequence continues at coordinate 4,503,134 of JAPSGF010000061.1, read as the reverse complement.
AAAATAAAAAAGTGTGATTTTTGATTAACAGCTGTCTGAACATGAGGACATCCTAGTGTGATCATCAGGACTGGAGAAGAGTTAGTCTCTCTGCAAATGTGAGACTGCCTTTTGAATGTTTTGCTCCATTTTGGGCTGCTTTCTACGAAAAGGATATTAAGTTGCTCAAGCATGTTCAGAGAAGAGCAATAAAGCTGGTGAATGGAATAGAAAATAAGATAGAAGAGATGGCTGAGACATCTAGGGCTGTTTAGTCTTGGAAAAAGGAGGTTAAGTGGAGACCTCATTTGACTGCTAAGAGAAAGGAGGTTGCAGTGAGGAAGGTATTGATCTCTCAGGTGACAGGCGATAAGATGTGAGGAAATCACTTTCAGCTTCACCTGGGAAATTTCTTCTTAGATCTCACCAAAAAAAATATCTTCATGGAGAAGGTGATCAGGCATTTGGAATGAGATAGACAGAGAAATGGTGGAGTTCCCATTGCTGGAGTTATTTAAAAGATATGTGGATTTGGCGTTAAGGGGCCTGATTTAGTCACAGGACTTGGTGAGTCAGGTTGATGGTTGCACTTGAAGGTATTTTCCAACCTACAGTTCAATGAAAAAGTCTTTTGAGTCTGCTTCTGAGAGAGAGGGTGGTTAACTAAAGAAATTCTATAGTTCAAAGAGCAATACTTCACTACTCATTAGAAGTATAACAGGAAAATAAGGATAATAATATTTCTGAAGGAAGTACAGCAAGCTCACTGAAAAAGCAAAATAACTGTGAAAAAAGTTCATCAAGAGTAGTTTCTTATAAAGTGTAAATAACACTGCTGTGAGCAAAGAAATTATTCTTGAAAGAAATGCTCAGACTTTCTCCTTGTTTCAACAGAATCACACGGTTACAAGTGAAAAAATAAAGTAGCATAGCAAGGAATAATTTGCATTTTTTCCATGTAATAGAAGAGGTATCATGTGGCATGATAATTACCACAAATACAGCACAGATTTCTCCAATTTAATCATAACAGAAAACTTAAATAAACTGTTGCTGTGATGTGGTCATTGCCTGCAAATACTGAATTCCTTCTGGTCAGCCATAGAACCTTTACTGTAAGCGTGACAGTAATATACAGGAGAAAACAAGTAAAACACATTAGTATTTCCGTGCTTTCTTTCACAGAATATCTCTAGTACTACTACAGAAATAAAAGCTTTTCAGTCATGTGGTAGTCAGTGCCACTGGTGTTTCTGAGATTTTGATTTTGATTTTTTTCTTCACCTACTTTATTTCTCCATTTTATTTTTTATTCAATGACTGAATTATGGAATAATCTTGTAAAAAGTTCAGAATGAAAGATAATGTTAGAGGGAACTGTCTTCTCTGTTTAAGAATCTGATATCTATCCTAAGGCAAAATGACCAGAGATTCATGCAGATAGAAAAATGGACTGTAGAAGTTGAAAAAGTTAATTATTTTGGGAACAAACTCTTCTATAACTGTAAATAGTGTGAAATAAGCGTGCCAAAATGAAAATGATAGCCATATTCCCATGCTGAAAATTTTTGGCTCCACCATGTACTGTTGGAAAATATTGTTGGATTTTTTGGATATTTTTTTTTCTGCGTGGAAAGAGAAACACTAGCTAGGTTGTACAGACGGAAGAAAAATGCTGCTTATAAGGCTTCAAATGTATGAATTATCATGTGTTTCTTCTCTCAAATTTACTCTAAATTTTCTCCAATTCTCTCCTTATTCATAATAATGCTAATATAAAATGATGATGTTAACAGGCTCTCTTATAAGTCAGTGTGCCCTCCTCAATAAAACATACAGTGAGCTTCTCCAATTTAATCCAATGACTTTCCATAATAATTCAAATGATGGGTTTCCAACCTTTTGTCTTGTCTTGGCTATACTGAGTGAGGAGGAATTTTTTTTGGCCACCTATAAATTATGTAGGTTATTCCAAATGTAATGCCTCTTATTTATTCCCTTGGAAACAGAAACAGATGCAAGAAAACACAATTACACTATTTGGTAAAGCATATACTCAGCAATGAAATACAATTTTTCAACATACTCATCACAATTAACTATGCATTTTCACCAGAAACATAAACATAAAATTAGCAGGATATATGAACTTGATTTTGTAAAAGAAATGCATCAGTCTGGTTCAATAGAAGTGGTTGTAAATCTTAGTGAGTTCCCAAGGTGTTCATTAGAGATTTTTGATGAAATTTTATTTTTCCTGCGCTTCACCTTTGAAAATAGCAGTTTGCAAATACAAATACTGCCAAAGGGTGATGACATGAATAAGCTGTAATTGTGAAACAAGTGATGTGTTTCTATGGTAAGAGAAGTTTTATAAAAGTCTAGTAGAGACACATGATCAAACTTCTGACTTGAGTATCTGATTGCAGCCCTGTATATTCTGTACAGTGAAAATTCAAAGGTAACATGATTATGTCAACTGAAAATGGGGTTGCACATATGACAAAAAATTGTGATTTTTTTTCAGCAATCTTGAGACCTATTCTCAAATTCCTTTATCAAAACAGAAAGCGTGGCTGTATCTTTTTTGCTGTTCACATCGCAAAACTTTATTTAGCCAGTGTATCAAAACGTATATAGTTATTTGCCATAACTTGAGTCAGCACTGAGCGGCAGCTTCCCTGTGCTCCTGTTTCTGTCCAAACAGTTGTACAATGATGTTTGCTTGTTGCTGAACAATGGGTGCATGTCTGGGGCTGGGCCTGGCTGTTCAGTGGGGAAGAGTCACCTCCATGATTGCCTGGGGCAGGATGAGGCCACAGCATGAGCTCTGCTGGGCTGCATGTGACCCACAGGCCATGGATTGGACAGACTTGATGTCCAAGAGTTTTTACATTTTTCTGTGACCTTTTCAATGGTATTATAATTTGCAGTGCTTTGAATTGTGGCACTACTTGACTAAACATATGTGGTTTAATACCAAACTTACAATATGGTATTAAAACATAAAAAGGGTGAATATTACAGGTTTTGCTTTATTAGTTACAATTTTCATCCAGGTATGCTGACCATATGGGAATTTCTCTGCTAAAATTACTTGTGGTAGCTTAAAGGCAAGCCACTGTTGTCTGTTTTAGCTACAAAGGGAAGGAGCAAGAAATTTCCGTTTCAGTCCTATTGAATAGTAAAAGAAGACATCTGTTGTTAGCACTGCCAATCTTTTGACTCTAGCTGTGTAGTGCAAAGACTATACAGAAGAATAAATATGTCACTAACACAGCACTGCTGATTTAAAGCAGTGGAGGCCTGTGGTGCAGTTGTGGGTTTTGTTGTTGTTGTTGCAGTTGTTTTCTTTTTACATGTACAAGTATTCTGAATACTTGATGATGCCAGTTTTTCTCTGAACACTGGCTCCATACTCTGCTTGTAGGTGCATAGTGACACCTTGCTGATTCTTCAATTTGTTTAACACTCCTAATAGCTAGAGAAAGCTGCCATGTCCTCTCTCCTTATGCTAGTAAATTCTCTTGAAACTTTGGCCCATTACTACCTTTCTGTAAAGGTTTACTTAGTTCCCTTTCTCTTTGAGGCCATAAAGGTAGGAAGATTTTAAACCTGCAATTTACCATGTTGGATGTGTAGAACTTAAAATAATTAAGATTTTAAATACCAGTGAATCATATTATTTATTCAGTGTTCTTGTTTTCTTTCATGACATAAGGAACAGGTCCCACTATATCAATCTCTTCAGAACAATTAATTATTTATACATCACATCACATATATCTTTTGAGAAGTTTACAGGCCTTTACTTTGTGTCAGTCCATATATTATGGACTTAAATTTGATCTAAATATTACAGAAAGTACTACTGAGGTTGCTTGCTGACTCCCTAGTGTGGTAGCAGTACTTTCATAAGCTTCAGGATAATAGACAGAAGAAGCATTCCTAAAATAAACCAAAACTAACAAAGAAACAAACAAAAAAGTTGTCACAGAGTTGACAACTGCCAAATAAGGGCAAATAAAAGCAAATTCAGAAAATGAATCAATTTTATTTTAAGATTAAAAAAGTGCAGACAGGAGCTACGAGCCAAATTCATCCTGGCTGCAAAATAGTTATGAATTCTTCCCAGGTTTTACAACCGTATCACCCTTTAAAGAGCCCTCAAGTAAGAAAAATTGTACACATATGGAAGGAAGAATTCATCCATCCCCACATGAATTCATCCCTAATAATCCACTAAAAATTATAAAATATATACCACATAAATCCTCCTCGGTATATAAGTACTTATTAACTGCAAACCCCAATATATCATAAAGCTCAAAAGAAACCAGAAAATGACGCTCAGAATGTACTGGAAATGTGAATGCCACAAGTTTGCAAAAGTGGAAGACATGCAGATTTAAAATAAACACATTTCAATCTCCTGTGGAAGTTGTACCAGAATGAATGAATGAATGAGTGAATGAACAAACAAATAAATAAATAAATAATAAAGTGAAGGAAAAAAAAGAGAGATACTAATCGTATTTAGACTCCTAGGAATCACTGGAAGAGCAAAATAAATAGTATGTTCCTGTGGAATATAAAAAGGTCCTGAATCCATTCACATGAAGGTTTAAATTCCATGTAAAAAGTCTGCTTTTTCTCCAGTTCCCTTCAGTCTGTCTGTCACTTCTAAGTTAGGAAATGCTATACCACGTTGAATTGGTAACTCAGTATATGTGCCCCAGAATGAGAGTTAATCCAAAGGTAGTCTCCTCCTCTGTCTAACTGGAAAACAATAAGATTAGTATGGTTGTTTATAAAGGTTTTAAATATTTCTTGTTTGGCAGATGCTGCTAGTCTTTCACAGTGAGAAACTGAAAGAATATTTTATAACTACATAACATACAATCTGCAATATATTTAATGATGCAACAGCTCACATTCATGTGCAGATTTAAATGGAGACTCTGGAGAAAAGAAGAAAAATTTAGAAAAAGGAGATCCTATGCTGACTGATATTTTCTAGGTAATCTACAACCTCACATGAAATTTTGATTGATTTTTTATCACTGTTTGCAGAAAGCCTCATTCTAATCATAAATTTACAAAAGGAAGTTCAGACTGTTTGAAGACAGTTTTTGGAGCCTGGAGTAAGCAGTCCAGATATGTTCTTTAACTGTTCTCGTGCGAGTTCTATTGCAGTTGGCAGAGATGTACCTACTGCATTTCCTATACTACATGACCAGTTTCATGAAAGTGCACTTAACTTTCACAGCTGTACAGGGTGCTACTTAAGATTTCATAAAAATGACAATTTCTACACTCAAACTTTTTGTGAATTGTGACATGCACTTTCAGAAGTATTACAGCTGCTTCAAATAACATCATTTGTACTGGCACTAAACTTTTTTTAAGCCTTGTAATGAGAGACAGTACAGAAACTAATCCATGTGATAAATTTTATCCATAACTGGCTTGTTGTACTGCCATGTTCCCATTTCCCTTATTATTACCTGAGCCGCATGAGTGAACTGTTTGGAGCTACACCCTGAATGCCAAGTGATCGAAAGAACTACTGGAAGGGAAAACTTAATTCTCACATGTTTGCAGAACAGGAAAACAGTGAGAGTACACCACCTTCCCATATTACCTTCCTCAAAACAGGAGTTATTCACTGGGGTTGAAGTAGCTCTGGAAGACTGGAATTCACTGGGGTGTTCTCATGCTGTTCCTTCTCTAACCACTGTTATCTTTAGCTTCTAAGTAGTGTCTCACTTTGCCAAGCAGTTATCATCTACTTTTTCTGCTAAAAACTGTACTTTTCATGATTTTTTTCTAGAGCCAGTCATGAATTTGTTTTTATTAAATTTATTTTCAGAAGTTTAAATAACTGAGTGAATATCAGTTTTTCTAATGAGTTGTCATGGTCAACATTGTCAACTGAGGTAAGGGCAAGAAATATTATGTACACGTGTTTTTCTTTAAAAAAAAAAAACTAAGGTGTTGGTTGGCCTGACATTTGTGGGATATGAAGAGTTAGAATATCAGGTAGTTTAGTCCAGGAAAATATGGCTCTGTTTTTTAAAGTATCCGTATCAACACTTTCAAAACAGCTAAGATAGAAAAAGTCTGATTAGATTCTCAAGGAGAGTTGGCATCCCTTGGAAGCATCACAATGCTTTCATTAAATTCACTTGTATGAAAATTACAGCAATCTCCCTTCACTGGCTACACAACTGTTGATTTTTAGTAGCACTTTTTTTTTCTTCTTTTTTTTTTTTTTAGAATTGCTTTCAAACAACTTTCCAAAAAAAAAAAAAAAAAATATTTCAAGCAAAACTGAATATTCTCTGAATATTCTCTTCAACTAAAATTTCTCAGCATATTTTATTTCATCTCAAACTTTTCTATTTCTTCAACCAAGTGGAAAATCAATGATTGAAATAAAATAAGATCTCTCTAGTTAGGCTTAAAGTGACTGAATATTACCCACTCAACAAAAATATGGATTGCATATTTTTAAACTAATTGCTACAATAATTGCTATCATTTTGGCAATCATTGTTAAAAGTCATCTTCCTCGATTTTCCACGATAAAAATTTCTCCTATATACTTTGCTACGTTTTCTTCTAATCAAATCAAGAAAAAACGACTTAATGAAAAACTGTACAGCACTGTTTTCTAACCAGAGTATTCACTGGTATATTTCCACAAGTCTCTGATATAACTGATGTTGAAGTGGAAATTTAAGATTAACCACAACAACTTGTTAATGAAATTGTACTGTTTTTCACTAAGTCAGTCTAACACTGAAGTGTTCTTTGAAAACGCCATTTTGGAAGCTTAAAATGAAAAGGAGGAAGATTACAAATACAATGTAAGTATATGGAGAAAGAATATTTTCCCTCTTCCTGCTCTGTAGATAGCAGATCAGTACCAGGACTGAATGAAGAATGCAAGTGTATTGCCACACATGATAGTCTCAGTACTCTGCCTTTAAATTCCCATTTTTTAGATGGGACTGGCTTGTGCTGATCTGGGAGGTGGTGATCACTTGCACAGTCTAGTTGTTTCTGTGTTACATTAGCTCTCTGAGCTACTCCTGAAGAGAAGCAGTCAAGAACCATTTCTTTTTCAAATTTCTGCCTGTCCTCAGATATGTAATCCCTCTGAAAGTAATGTCTCCTATTTGTTTCCTTGAAAACTACAACATGCAAAGAACACACAATAACACTATTTGATGGAGCAAATTCTCAGCTACAATGTGCTATTTTTCAACATAGTCAACCAACATCTGCCAGTTCATGCAGATGAGCTGATCAAGATGCTCTTTATTTCATAGTGTGAAAGCTCTACATCATTGTCCAGAATGTGGCTTGTCTTTCATGTCCTTGTCACCACTACTGAAATTCACAGCTCACCACCCCACTATGCTCATCTCCACTGTTTCATCTCCTTAAACATTCAGCAGGCGTCAATGAATATCAATTGGGTCCATTTTTTCCAAGTGGAGAAATTCTCCTTATATGCACTTCCATGTCAGAATCCATTTTGTCAGACCATCCCTCTGCTGCCATTTGTCACAACATAACAAAATTTAGGGAATTTTCACCCTTTATTGCCATACCATCAACATCTGCATCTGACATCATGTACAAGCATAGCAACATAGGAGGCGTTACTTTCAGAGCAGCCCTCATAGAATAACCACAGATATTTCCAAAACAGAGATTAGCTGATCTTCTTATGTCTTTGTATTTCTATCTGTTAGTACATGTTTAATCAAACATGGTCAAAATACAGTTCATAAGCAGTATTGTTCATTAGCATAGCTCTCTATGAGCCAATTTATTTTCTTTCTGCTTCAGTGTTGATAACAAAACAACTTAGCAGAATCCAGCACTAGGTAAGACTTTGAAATCCAAATAAATTTTTAATCTTTTCTTGCACTAGGAAAAGGTCGTCTCCAGAATATACATACTGGTTTGCAATGGCTGAGATTGCTAGCTACTTGAAGCTGATATTTACGGAGGCAAAATCATACATATTGGCACATATGCAGGAAAGTAACTTTACTACTGGGTTTCTGTAACAATTATACAAACATATCTCACTCCAGACTATTTGCATTTAGTAAAAGAATCAAGAACAAATGAGGAAGTCTTGGATCCTTCAGTAAAAGTAAATGTAATAAATGATCTCAAGAAACTGCTGTTAAAATTCAAGTAATGGTTTCACTCATAGTAAATCTTATTCACTTAAGAGGCTGTCCACTCTACCACCTTCAAAGTTATCCACATATGAAATGGCTGGGATTAAACCATGTACTTAAGAATTAATACTAATGTAACTTGCTTTTTTATTCAGTTCATTTGGAAATGTTCCTTATTAAGGAAAAAACTCCTTATGTATATGACTATGCAAGTAAGAAGTCCACACACTCTATTAAATCTGATTCTATTGCATGTTTGTTTTTCTCTTCATATTTCTCCTGGCCGGGAATTCATCACTAGATCCGTTTTGCATGAGCTGAGGTATATTTCTGACATAGTTTTGGTCAGCTCTACCTTACTATAGTTCAGTCAGAGATCCTAAAATGTCTGTAGGATTTGCTTTGTGTTCTGCTATTTTTTATCTTGTTCAATTTGTTTTTTTCTTCATACCTGATTTTTCTGCCTGGAGCTAATTTTCAAACAAAAGCTACAATACACCTAACAGTATGAAGAATAGAATCTTATGGAAACAATCTCTGAGGTTAAAACCTGAGCTTGCAGGACAAAATGGTCGCCTAGAGAAAGAACATCTGGAAAGAGATACAGATACAGCAATTTTCACAGCATATTGTCTGATTTTTAGGTAGCTTGCTCTTAGTTTGGAATCCACGCCTAGATTTAAAAAAAAAAAAAAAAAAAAAGAGAGAGAGAGAGAGAGAGAGAGAGAGAGAACTCTAACATTACTGAGAAGAGATCTGCTTGAATTACATTATTTCAATTATTACTAACTGGAACACAGGAAATTCTGTAAAAAAATGATCGAAAACTACTTTGAGGGTGACATAGCAGAGAAGCAAGCTGCCCAGAGATGCTGTGGAGTCTCCTTCTCTGGAGATACTCAAAAGCTACCTGGATACTTTCCTAATATCCTAATATAAGGAATCTGCTTTAACACAAAGGTTGAACTAGAAGGTCTCCAGAGACCCCTTTGAACTCGTACAATTCTGTGATTCTTTCTTCATGTGCTACAAAGTTCTACTCTCTTCTTTGCTGACCTGCATGTTCTGGCGCGTATCTAACATTTTCTTCCCTACACATGACATTGGAAATTATCACAGAATAGGAGCGACTCATAGGTAAAGATATGCATCAAGATCTTATCTAAACTTATCTAAACTCTTATCAAAGACTGACAACTATCATAGAAGAGGCAAGTATAGGATGTATAATGTGCATTTCAGGAAGACATCTTTATCTTTTACTGATGACTTCAATGAGTATCTGCATCATATAATAAAACTTAAGAATTATAGGAATTACATTTTAGAATTAATTATGTATAAGAATTAAGAGTTTCTAGCTGAGATTCAAATGTGGCACTCTATGTAGTATATTATCAGGATTAGAACCTTGGTTTTCTTTTTGTCACCAAGCAGACACTACAAAGTTAGATAAGCTCAAAATCAAACACTTTTAAAAATATTCTACTATTAATTTCAGCGCTTATACATCCGTAGAGTAGCTTAAGACTTTATGTTATCCTAAATATTATTTACCATTTGGAAGTTTCTTTACTTTCAGAAATCCAGCGTTTAGGTCTTTATGGTACCAGAAGTCTTAAAATGTGTTGAAACCACACACTTCTCTCAGGATTTGGGGCAATTTAAGCACTTACGCTATCATCAAACAGTTGAAGTGCTTACACTATCTTGAATGCTTAAGATGGTCTAAATGTCCATACTATTTAATTTAGGAAGACTTGAACACTCAGTTTGTAGTAAGAACTTTAATTTGAGGTACTTTAATTTGTAAATTATTGAAAAAAAATCTTATAAATGGAACTTTAACAAATAATAATATAAAAACATTGCAGCAACTTTAAAAAAATGAATGAGAAATTTAGAGTTCATTGCACATTATTAAAGAATTTTTATTAAATTGTTATTAAACAGTAAAGCCTTTGAAAATCATTCATGTCCATTTTTCCATAAAGTACTACGCATGGATAACTGTCACATCCAGTTTTGATCACTTATACCATTAGAAAAAATGAAGTGTCTTGCAAAAAAAAAATCACTTTTTTTTTTTTACATATTTTTGCATAACATTTGTAATGACATTTGTAGATAGTGCAGATTTGAAAACTACAGTATTTGATCATTTTGCCTGAACTTGGTTCTTTGATATTCTACACGATATCACTGCTTTCTGCTGTCGATGTATAGGTGTATAGGGGTATTGTAAACACTGATCTATTTTCTGCATCTCTTCCACTGGGCGAGAAGCGGTGTTAAATAAAAGCATAAAATCTTAACACTACTTGCCACCTTCAGTGGCCATATCTTGATGAGATTCAGCAATATATAAAATTAATGGAGATAGTATTGTGTTCTCTCAGCTGTGTTATGGCATCTATATGGTAGGAATAAAACAATAGCAAAATAGGAAAAATGCTAAAATAGTAAAATGTTAAAATAGTAAAAATAGTAAAAATGAAAATAGTAAAAGTGTTTAGCAATCTTAAAGCTTTTTATCAGATATCTGGAATTAAACAATAACACTGAGATATTAGTTGGTTAAAATTTTATTTTGCAAACACAGTATTTCAGTTCCAAATATACTTAGTGTTCTAAATCTATAGTGTTCTACAATTTGTTTACTTTCGTATGCACAGAACTTTTGTGTTTTCAGCATTTAAATTTATGAATAATACTCTGATACTAATTGAGAACTTCTCTGAAAATTCTGTCCACCAAGGTTTTGGAATATAGAGTACTAAACCATACTTGGAAAATCAGCATCACTGAAGTTCTCAGCACAATAAGCAACCTAATACTTTTTCTTCAAGCTAGCCTTCAATGAGCTCTTAGTATTTCTTACCATTTGCCGGATGCTTGTAGTAGTATTTCTGCGTACACACATTAAGAAAGACTGTCTTACTATGCTTTACTTTTATTTATGCTAGTGAAGTCACTACTGAAGAACGGAATGTTTTCTGTTCTGATGGCTGGAAAAAGTGAATTCTTACACACAGTAAAATACCTGATCAGATTAAAAATTCTGAAGCTATTAAAATATATGGCATATATCCCGATTAGATTTAGCTGGTATTGATGTGGGAGGTGAAGTATCAGTGTAACATTCCACAATTAGTTGTGAAGATCTGCTTAGTCTTCCTTATAAGCTTAGTTCTGTGAAGAACTCCAGAAAGTTAAACTTTAAACGCTATTCAGAGGAGATTCAGGTATTATTCCCTAATTACTATTAAAGCAGGAAAATAAATACATAAAAAAGGAAAGGAAAGGAAAGGAAAGGAAAGGAAAGGAAAGGAAAGGAAAG
>JAPSGF010000061.1:4476732-4491208 GCA_035772895.1 Perdix hodgsoniae | reverse complement strand
GTAGGGAAGGGAAGGGAAGGGAAGGGAAGGGAAGGGAAGGGAAGGGAAGGGAAGGGAAGGGAAGGGAAGGGAAGGGAAGGGAACAATGCTGAGCGAATTACACTCATTCTGGTCTCACTAGGAGACTTCATTTGTGAGTTTCCCAAAGAAGATTACATACCTGTCATGGGTTCATGATTCCCACAGTGCATTTCTTTTTCTCTTCATTAATCTGTCACTAATTCAGTCTGAGAAGGCTGTGTCATAATCATATCTTACATTTCTTCCCATTACTGTGAAACAAATTACAACATTTTTCATTTCAGAAAGGCTTCGCTATTATTTCTGCTGTCAATATCAAGTTCACAAGGTAGACCTCTCAGTTTTACCAGCTGTTACCTCTAACTTAAAACCATTTTTTGAAACATCTTAAAAAAATGCTCAAAAAAAGGGTATAGTATCACCTTCATTACTTATATTAGAAGGACATTAAGTTTTTTAATTAAAAAAAAACCTCTGTTTTCTTTCATAGTTGAAATTCCAATGTGTTTTCTAAGTGAAAGACATTCTAAAATGAAGACATTCTTAATGAAAATTAAAACCTGAAAATGCATACAATCTGAGCTAATAAAAATATTCATTTCTAGCTTGATGTGGAGCTGTTATTTAGGCTAAAATAAAGTTGCTTCTGAGGATGGATTCCTCAAAAATTAATATTAGTTTATCATACACCAAACTTCATAGGCTAATAAAAAATGAAACAGTGGTATGACAGCAATGGTTAAAATCTTTACCACCTGGAGGCTGATTTTTACCACTTTATAATTCACCACTCTGACAGAGGTGAGAAGCTGAAGCAGTTTACCTGGAAGTTATGGATGCCCCATCCTTGGAGGCATTTGAGGCTGGGTTGAATGGGGCCTCAGCAACCCAGACATCTAGTGCTTGATTTAGTGGCTGGCAAACCTGCACACAGCAGTTAGGTTGGAGTTAGATGATCTTTATGATCCCTTCCAACTCATGCCATTCTGTGACTCTGATATTCTATGAGTGTTTCCATATGTTTTGTGGTCTCAGTCCAATTTTCAAAAACTCCTTACATAACTACATTTGACACTGGCTGACAAAGGGTAATCTTGAATATTTATACAATCAAAGTAATATCTTACTCCTAAGAGTTTCAAGTTCTTTCTTGCATTTTCCATTAGAAGTTTGTAGAATCATTTCCTAAATTGAGGCTTTTGGTGGAAATAACAATTTTTAAATTTCCCTACTCTAAATCTGAAATACTGCCTGAAATTTGATAGTAAGTTTCCCAAGGAATAATAAATTTTATGCCAGTTATTAAGAATAATACTAATATTCTCCATACATTAAGTGTGACTTGATTCTGTCCACATTTTTCTGATGCACAATTTTCAAATTCATTTTGTAACTATGAAGACCGAATCTGCTTATCCTGGGCATATAGACTCAGTTATCAAAATATTTTGGAATGTTATTAATGGTAGAAAGTTTACTATTCCTCAAGCTAAATTTTATTTCCTGGTTTGTTTCATTGGCTAGAATTGGCCTGAGTAATCCTGAGGTATGTCTATGTTATGTCTACATTAATTCAGTTAAATAAGACCTGATCAGTAGATTGAAACAGCTGGTGTTTGGAACCCACATTTACATTATTTGCAGTTCAGGACCTTTTCTTCAGACAGCATTTAGTCTGGCCTCCTAGTGCAACACACTGTGTAAGTGTAGCTATGTTGTCCAAAAAGCCAGTCATTGGTCCAAACCCCCAAATTCCAATGAAAAGTTGGATCACATCTGGTGCACACCTGGAGCAGAGCTTGCATTTTTTTATTTATATATTTATTTTTTAAAAAGAAAACTGCTTCATGTACCCAACGTTCTGTGAATTAAACAAATTGTCAGTGAATGTAAATAACTGATTTACTTCAAAATGCTCTAATGTTCCAAATGAAAATGCCAACGCTGAGGGAACTAATATTGTTTTCTTCCATTTTCCCAAAGTGGGTATGGGTAGATCTAAGTGATATGATAAATGCAGACATAAAACTACCAAAACCAAAATTAACGTAACTTCATGAATTTTGTGCAAATGTTGTTTTCACCGTCTGCTTTAAGCACTGAGCTATCACAAGAGAAATTCAGTACATCTGTTCACTATTAGTTTGGGTAGCTGCTTTATCCCCAAACACTAATGTAATATTTTCCTTTTGAACAGGACGAAGAGGTTCTGAGGAGCTGTCTTTTTTTCTGTTACTCTAAAATCTCTCACTGTAACAATGCCTCCAGGGTAAAAGTCTCCTTTCCTGTGTTGCTTTTGTTTTCACTGTGTAAATCTACAGAGGAAACTATACCTTCCTCACAGTTTTAAAAAATCATATGCAATGAAAATATGCCTTTTATTTGACATTGCAGCCAGGTGAAGGTTCATTTTTGAAAATGAAACCCTAGAGCTGTAATTCACAGTTAGTAGGATATGCTGTTCAGAATGGTTTTGCTCTGAAAGATCTAGCAAACACGGGACATTTTTATTCAAAATAACATTCAAACTTGAAACAATTACCACAGTAAAGCTGCTATGATTACTAGAGTGTGACTATGACTTTTTTATCCTATCAGATTTACTCATCACATTTGTTTTTTTAAATTTCAAAAATAAAGTCAGCCCTTCCACAGCAAATTACTAGCAAAGTCTTTGTATGCAATGTATCATCATAAATAGACATTTTTCAATAAACACCAGCTCATTCCTATCACTGCAATTTCATAGTAGTTTTGTCTGTAGGTTTAGTTTGGTTGCCTTGATAGATAATATTTTGCAGTATTCTGCTTTCTGAATTAATACAAGGTATAAATTACTACAAATCTCTTATGCTTCACTTTTTGACATTCAGAATCTTGGTTAATGTTTTATTACTAACAGAAATACTATATTATAAATTATATCAATTATAAATATATAATTTATAAAGTATATAAAGTATATAAATTATTAGCACTGGGTCAAAATGAAGCTCCATGTATTCACCCACATCATTCCTTACAACCATGGTCATAACATGCAAGTAGAGTTGTTTTGTAAACCCCCCAGCACAAAGAGCTGAAAGAACCGGATAAACAAGATTTATCAAACTACCCATTTCATTAGGATCTTGGGTTACTGGTGGGCTACAGACCATCAGCATGAGGTAACTCTAGATTTTCACCTGCTCTCTCCCTTTGGAGTTCCTGTGTGAAACAGGTTCTTATACAGGATAAAGAATTATACACGATCTTATTTCCTTACCTAGTATCCTCTCAGGAGGATAGTTTAATAGAATTTTGCTCCTTACTAGCCTTTCTTGTTGTATAGAAGACCAACAAACACACCCTAAAATGCAAAAATCCCTTTGTGTGTTTAAGTTCATTTGCCTGTATCGGTAACATAGCTGTCAATATGTGAAAATGTTTTTATTTTCATTTTACCTTCCACCTCAAAAGAATTTCTTTCCAGTGTTTTCAATTCTATTCTTTTTTGCAAATACTTTTTTCATGATTCCTAATGTATTATGTACAACAAAAGCTGTTACTGACAGCTTCCAATATTGATAGAATAAAAGGAACTGGGAGAATAAATGACAAATACATTGGATTGGATTTTTTTTAATTAGACAATTTTCTATGCATTTGATTGATTATTGGATTTGATAAAAATAAGCTTTGTAATTCTGCTTTCCAAGGAAATCCACTGTCCAGCTAGACAAATCTTTTCATAAGTATCTCATTAGCACATGTGCTTAAATTTAAATTTTGACATATCAAAGATAAATGTTTCCAAGATCAAAATCACTGTTCTCCATTCTGTTCTTCACAAATCACATCTCCTTTTTATAAGAAAACAAAGCTTCATGACAGTCTTTCAAAGAATGATGATCATTAACTACAAACTTGAATATACTCCAAGTGGCAATGGACTGAGTGGTCCTGAATATCAGAATATAAAAACAAACATTAGGTGTTTCTCCACAAAACTATAAAAAAATAAGAGGCAAAATTCTGACAAGCAGAGAATCTGGGGCACATCTATGTCAATTATTTTGAGTCTTTTCTATTTAATGTAGTTACCTGTGCTTATGTAGTGATATTTAAACATTGTATTATCTGGGAAATAAAGTAAAACAAGAATTTTAGGTGCTGGATCTAGCAATATTGGCTTGTTTCTTTTTTGTTGTTGTTGTGGTTGTTGGTTTTTTTTCCCCTTAATTAATACTGCAAATGTATTCACATTTAGAAGCTGTAAGAATATGTGAACTGCTCCTAAGCCAAAGACCGGGAGTAATAAAATAGTGAGTGTTTTTCTACATGAAATACAATAAGGAAGGATGAAAATATATTTCTCTTCTGTAAAAAAAATTCTAAAAAAGAAGAGAAAAGAAAAAAAAACACTAAAAAAATCTGTGTTAACCTGGTATCGGAATAGTTAGTGTTTAATAAAAAGATGTTTCTTTCATTATCTTCTTCCACATCATTGAAAAAGCCTGCATTTCTATACAGATCTAAAACTTTTATTTGTACTGTACATCACATGTGATACAGCTAGCCAAACAAAAAACAATAAAGAATATTATTGATAAAAATAAATAGTTTTTAAAACAAGTTCTAGGCATTTTTCAAACATTCAAATATGCTGTATGAGCGTTATTTTCCATTGCAAAATATTTTCTTCACTGTTTCTGTTTTCACTAATATTTATTTACGAAGTTTAATAAAGAAATCCAATGCGAACTAATAGGTTA
This sequence comes from Perdix hodgsoniae, assembly GCA_035772895.1. NCBI lineage: Eukaryota > Metazoa > Chordata > Aves > Galliformes > Phasianidae > Perdix > Perdix hodgsoniae. Next base: position 4,486,433 of record JAPSGF010000061.1, on the reverse strand, counting down.
AGTAGACTCACTAACTTGAATTACTTGTATTTTACACAATTATAGCACTGTTGGACAAGTTATTTTTATTCTTTAGCTAAAATTCACAGGTAAACAACTTTTTTGTGGAAAATTCAAGTGAAAAGTACCATGAATTAAAGCTAAAAATATATCTCATAATATATATATATATTTTATATATATATACATATATATATATTTCATAGTGATTATACTTCAGTGAGCAAATTTTTCCACATTGAATTGTGAAAATAAAAAGTAATGTCTAGTTATTTACTACTGTAATTGCATTTTTTTAGAGAACCTGTCATAGCTAACTACCCAACATGTAATGGATATCAGACATAAAATTAATTAGTTATCTGGCTTTTTAATCACAAGGGAAGTCTTGTTCTTGTTTCCATCCCTTCTGAAATACTGACCTTAAGTTTGTCGTAACTATCACTTTGAGCTCTGCTAGTAAAGTATCAAGAAAAGCACACAAGTACAGATTGATAGGTCATCTAGATATCTCCCTTCTTCTATTACAAAACAAACTGTTCCTTAAGGGGCTAATACAGAGAAAGAAATAACTGGGAAAGATTTATTGTGATTTTCACAGTAAAGGGGACTCCATCCTCAGAAGAAAATCATCCTATAAGTCAAATGCAGTTTGCTGTAGCACATAAATAATAGGATAATGTTTGCACATACCAGTCAAGTATGGAAGATTCAAATCCCTCCCTGGTCGTTCTCAGTGATAATATCTGATATTTCATGGAATATTTATGAATGATTGCACTTATAGTTTTAATATCAACAACATAAAAATCTACTCTAACTTGTTTGTGAACCTTCCTGGATCTCAATTGTTCTAACACTTCAACTCAGTATGCTTCATTACTAGTCAGTATTTTATAAAAAGCAGTTGTGTTCTGAAGGGAGCAAGGGATACTATGATGATGTGTGTGGGTTGCTTTGGGAAAGTTTATTAAGAATTTAGGTTTCCTTGCTGTTTTGGTTTGAATTTGGGGTTTTGGATCTGGTTGGTTATGGTGGCAAGCTTTTTTGTTTCTTTGATTTGGTTTTCGTTGTTGTTGTTTTTGTTTTATTTTGTTTTGAGGAGGAAGAGGAGATAAATAAGTCCATATTCTCCTGTGATTACGTTACAACAATATAGTCATGTCACAGTTAGATAATGATTCCAAGTGGGAAACAGAGTCAGAAAATGAACAATGGTATTAACATTACCTAATATAATACTAAGATTATTATTATTATGAATAATCCACTTTCAGAACCTAACAAGGTTTTTTCAGGCCTAAATAAGTTAAGCTTTGAGAAATGATGTTCACACCTTGAAAGTTCTCTAGTTTTGGCTAGCTGGGATGTCAGGCTGTAGACTCCCACTGTACTGAATTGACCAGAAAGAGGTACCAGCAAGTGAAAAACAGTTTGCCTCTATGAGATGACAACAAATTTCCTTTTTTTTGCTTTTTTTTTTTCTCAAGTTAAGATGTTTTTTCTGTATGCTAACTTTACTCCCCTATCTTACTCTCTTACTCCCACACTCTAGAAGGAACCACGCTGGTAGGCTCAGTGTGGTTAAATTGTGTTCTTCTACCTGTATATGATGGAGTGATTCTAAGTAAGAACTTCAACAGCTGACATGAAACATAGAGAATTGCAGCAAAGGCTGGGAGCTGTTTTCTCACAATAGGACAATGGAAGTCAATTCAAAATAATGTAACATAAACATGATTAACAATTAAAATTGTTAAAAAAAAGTTAAACAATTAACAATAAACATTGATTTTCTCAGCAATGTGAGCACGATCACTAACCATTGTTATGTTGTATGTACAGAGGAGAGCAGGTTAGGACTAGAAAAATATTTTCTCTTAATTCTGTCAGAATATTGTGTTAGAATATAGTCAGAAAGACAAGATACACAAATGCAGACATTACCGTATGTAAGAAACAGTACTTGAGTGTAAGCTTGTCTATTTCCTTGTTGTTTTGAATCATTCTAATATATTTACAAGATATGAAGGGAACAAAATTTGGGAAGAATCAGATTCATTTGTAATATATTCCCAGAAATTTGGACAGGCTGTGTTTTCCTATAATCTCATCAATACCATAAGAAAGAAGCAAGGGACTGCACCATCCCTGAATATAAGTGTTGCAAATGTAACAGCACTTGGTCCTAGGCTAGATATTCTAATATCTGCAGCTGCTCTTCAATTTATTACATTGCAAGTCAAATCACGGATGTCAACATTTTGTCCTTTGAGATGTGCCTCCTTGAGATAAAGAGGGTCCAACAGAATTTCTCATAAAGCTTACAGAGAATGCTAGCTGGTGATATTTGGTGTTTTATGATTGTTCTTTTGATATTAAGAATTCCTGAAAGAAAGCATGGATATGTGGAAAAATTCTAACTTGAGCTGTTGCTCATTTGACATTTTTTCATATAAAATTCTGAAAGTGTAATTTAAAAAAAAAAGAACAGAAAAGATTAGTCTCTAGAAAATGTTCTTAAAAACACAAGATATATAAGAGCGTTTTCTAAAACTTCAGATAATACTTCTGAGTCATCCATTGTGCTTAATTAACTACTTTTTAATATTTCCATCTGAGAACTTCACATTAAATCTCCTACATTGTTCTTGTGCACGTGAAATCAATCACATATGAGAGTTTTGTTATTAAATTTTCTGTGCATTAGAGATGAATTTTAAAACACACATAGACAATTCATTACAAAACAATAAATATTCCAAGCATTTTTACAAACAAATAAAAACAAGCAAAATTCTATTTCTATCAAAATCAGATCAGCCAAGATAAAATTAATTGCATCACAAAATAAATAACCACATAATTAACTGTTTTTTCACTCTCTTGCTGTGCCTACACATTTTTATTTTTTTCTTGATCATGGCTGTCTGAGTATGATACTTATAACCATTGCAAGTTGATGCTGAACATGTTGCAAATCAGTGCATGCTGAAGATATAGGATAAAAAAATCTAGCAGGAAGTTGACAATGAAATGCTAATTACAGAAGAATTTTTCATTATGAGCATCAAATATCCTTGGAAGACATTTTGTTACTCAGCTACAGAGATCTGAGAGCCATTTTAAAGTAAGTGGAAAACTTCCTAGAATGGTAGTACTTCACCTAACCAGGAGCAGTATGGATAAGAAATAGAAAGAGACCATGCCACAATTGTGGCATGCAAACACTTCATTGCTGGGATATATTAGGTAAAAAGAAATAGAAAGAGCATCATTGAAAGTGCCAGATTGTTTTGGATTTGGATATGGCTGTGGTGGCAAGGAAATGAAATATTATTTGTCTCTTATACAGCCATGTTTTCTGTCTTGTTCCATGTTTCTCAAATAGAACAAAAGTTAGATCTTCAGAAAATTCTTCATTCCTTGTCAGTCAGTCGCTCGAGAGGACAGATAACAGTGACTGTTATCTTCTTGTGGATTTTTCCTACATCTTCCCTATCCAACCTCTAGAAGTCACAACTAAAGTCAGGATTTGCTATCATTTACTCCCTACATAGAACTAATGACATAGATACAACAGACTTTTTTTTCCTCACACCTAGAGCATGTAGGGCATAAAAAATATTCTAGCCTTGTCTTCCTTGTGTTAGTCAAAATACAGCTGTGAGTCAAAATAAATGGAATTGTATTCCTAAGACCCCAAATTATGTTGTACAATGTTGTACAATCTGCATATTCTTTTTGTTGTGTGCATAGAATGGAATGTGGAATAGATATATAGTGTCAAATCAGAGACAACGTAGTTAAATCCCAGGGAAAACATGTAAAATCCTAGCAAAATGCACTATCTGTGAGCAGAGTACAGAAATAGTTTAGATGCAGGATGACAGTATTGCATTTGAAGGTACCTGTCCCAGCTCTGGTATGGATAAGCAACTTGATATGCAATCAAGTCAGTCAGTACTTGGCCACCTGTTACACTGGGGAATACCAAATTTGACAGTGCACTGTTAGCACTGATAAATAATGAACACAGATATTTCTGTATCAAAATCAACATTGTGTTGATGATAAAGATCTTTTTAGATGTTGAGAAGATGTCGGGGATCAGAAACGATCTATTCTGTGTTGTTGTCATCTTTCTGTCACTTCATTATTATTGGCTATCCTGCACTAGAAAGCTTATTAAAAAAATCATGTAGTTGGATAACCTCTTATCTTACCCTACTCTACGCTAATCAAAGTACAGTCATGCTATTATTAACCTCATCAAATTACAAGGTAAGTAATTTTCTTCTGCACTTGCTACTATAAAATCGAGCCTCTCTATATTTGCAAAAAGCTCGATGACATACAGACACTTTATACATGCAGCAGAATATTCAAAAGGTCAATGAACTGTTCTGTTTTGGCTCAGCCAACACAGCAATTTCTTTTCTGTGGTAACAGCTATACCTCTAAGACTTCAGTTCCTTTGGATAACAATCCAAGTGCAAATGACATGGGAGAACAATGATAAACTTCAAAAATGCCAACTCATTCCAAGTAGGACAGGTTTCCACCCACTCCTCTCACCTCCACTAGTTTAATACTTGTTTTTCCTAAATGAAGGAAAAAAAAAGAATAGAGAGAGAGACAGAGAGAAATGAGAAGAAAAAAGATGAGATCAGAGCATCAAAATCACGAATATTTGTCACTGAAGAAACTAATATAAGAGTTTATTAAGCATGCATGTCTGCTTCAAGCTTTCATCTTTAGGTCACTGATAAGGAAAAAAAAATAAATTCATCTGATTAATAATTAAGATCTGAATTATATACTGCATTGATTTTATTTTCAGTGTTGTCGTTTAAAATACTTTGAATGAGTATTGTTGTTTTTTTGGGTTATCTTTTGAGATTGAACACTGAACACTGAGTTTCTTTTCCCTTGAAGGCAAGTTAAACTATGTTTCTAAAATAGCAAGATACTTAGAATCTTAACTACTTTTAAAATCTCATTTCATCATTGCAAGAAATAACTGGCATCCTAAGTATAAAAAGTGACCTGACACAAAGATTGAAAACCAAAACAAATAAGCTGTACAAGTGGTAACTAGGACTGTTATTCTAATACTCAATTAGATATGTTAAAATCTAACATCAGTAGTCATATTCAGTTTTGTTTAAGTACACAAATGTTATACTATGCAATTCCCTAAGCAGACTTACTTTAATACATGCGAAGTCTAGTATGGGCTGTAAAACTCTTCATTTTTATCCTGAATATTTAAAAATGAACTGGCAACAGTTTCTGATTGAATTGAATTGAAACTGAATACCTAACATTTTTTCCTAACATTTTTTATGCAATTCCTGTTTTACTTATGCAATAGTTTATAGCAATAGCAGTGACTAGCAAATCATCACGCAAAGAACTTTTCCACTAACTGGTATGCACTGTAGAGAAAGACATATATCAATCAGTTCTATTACTATTTGTAAATCATTCTCTATGGAACAAAGTCATGAGCATGTGAGTTACACATTATTAAAAGTAATGTTCCTTGTTTCCTTGCCCAAAGATGTTAAAGGAAAAAGATAAGCCACAGGCAGGGTCATTAGAAAAAATGGACAGCTGCTATGTGAACTGTATTGCTAAATATAAAATGTTTCATCTTGAATGTTGAGAAATGTTGTCATTAATAACTGGCAATTTTTGAGCAGATCCATTTTTCTGGAGCAATTATGTATCTATAAACTGTAATGCAAGCAATGAATAGAAACTGGCTCATAATGAACAGCAGGAATAAAAGGGAAAAGAAAATAAAAACTAAGAGGCCATTTGAAAGCTTTCTTACCTTCCAGCAACACTTTTGTCTCTTGGCTAGCTATTCAAATAGCCTGCTAACTAACAGATATCTTCTCCTGTATCAGACTACAGTCTTTTAAACAACATTTTTGCCTTGCTCTTGCAAAAAAATATATATATGTATTTATGAAAAAAAGTTTTCCCACACAACTTCAGTTGTGTCATATACAATTGTGTTTCTTTAGTATTTTATACTCATACTCAAGTTTAGACAAATGGATAAGTCTTGTGTAAGTCTTGACTCTAGAAGTAGGAATTTTTTCTAGTGTAATTCTATTGTAACTTTTACTTGGAATCTGATGGCTTTTGGGGTTTTCTGTTAGGTTGGTTGGATGGGCTTTTTCATTTGCTTGATTTTTTGGGGGATGGAAGTGATGGTTCATCCATTTAACTTCATAGCTTAAGGAAACACACAGTTTTTAGACAGTGCTAAGTATCTGTTCCTACACTCTTCCTTTCACAGGGTGATTTTATGTTACATTTCAACTAGAATCAGCTCCTCCATTGGAGTTGAGTACCTCTAGGGGTCTTATTTGTCAAGTTTTGGGTTTTTTTTAATCCTTCCCTGTTTTACTTTTGCCTGCAGCTAGTAAAAATAAGGCCATTCTGGCTGCTAAAGTCAGAGGTGCTTCCTCTCCTCTTTTCTAATATTTATGAAAAAAAGAAACAAAATAATAACATTGTGTAACTTGCTGGTAAAATGTGGAACAGAGGCCAATAATATAGCATCCTGAAAAACATAGTTTTTCTGATGGTTATGAGTCTCCAGCTCTTAAACCATTAGATACTGAGAGTGTCATACAGATGGCACATTCAGTCCCTGTGGAGTGATGTTGCTGTCAGAAACACTGTACCAGATGTACGACTAAGGAACAACAGCACTCGTGCCTGGAATGAAAATTCTGGGAGGCAGAGAAGTGGGAAAACACACGAGTGGATCAAATTCAATTATTATTGTGGCAGTCCTTCTCTAATTATGATTTTAAAATGCTTAACAAAGATGAGTATTTGCCATTTATAATCATAAATATAAAATCAGTAAAAGTAGGGAATTCTGCATATTATACAAGAGTTTATTGGTATTTTTTCAATTTTATCTGTTTCAATCAATTTTTTCTTTGCTAAATTAAAAATTGAACTATGGAAATGTAACATATTTGCAGAAACTTGCAATAATTAAATGTACAATGAATAAATGAAAAACATGTTTCCCTATTGTGAGCAACAGATTAGTTCTCCATCGTATAATTTGTAATATTTGCTAGTTTGTTAGCAAGAAAACTAAGTATGCACAAATTCTGTTGCAAGTCTACTAAGTTTTTCACACAGATGACTCACCAAAAGTTTTTTTTAGCTTTATGTACCTATCCATTTCTTGTCACTGCTCTTCTGCACCCACTACTCAAGAGCTCTTTTACTACCACTAAATTTTTCCATATTTATCATCTTTCTCCTCAATTTAATCACACTGGTAAGGCCCTCTATTGCAGTATTTACTCACAGTCTCCTTCACCTGACATTTTCTAACTGATTAATTTCTGCTTCAAGAAAGTGTACTTTTTTCTTTCACCTGTCTTCTGGGTTCTCTTTCTTTTCACTTTTTCCTTACTTTCTGAGTTATTTTTTCATGGAAAATTTTAACTCAAAGAAGTGTTCATTTTACACTAAAATCACTACACTGAGGGATGATTATGGCTTCTCTGACTTACAACTTTAATCTGTTAATAGTCCTGTTATTTTCTCGTTTGTTTATTTGTTTTTTAGTTTTGCTTATAATTTAAAAAATACAGACTAAATCAAGTAAGCAAATACTGATCACAAGTGTGTTCCACTAGAAAAAAGGGTGACAATGGCAAAAGAAAATGTGCCATCTAGTTTGTATTGAGAATGAAAAGTGTAGAAAACTATGTACTAGTACTAGCACTGGATAAAATGTTGAGTCTACTTTATTTCAGAAGTATTATTTCAGTATTAATTCGGATTAGAATATAGGAAGATACTTAATGGTACATGGAAATGCTGGTCCTAACTATTAGAACTAATTCAGATGACATTTTTGTAAAGTACAAATGGCCTATCTCCCAATTGTGAGAGCTGGTTTGAGGGCAGCTTCGTAGTAAGTGATGGCAGTATAAATATTATTTTAAAAAAAAAAAAAAAATCTGAAAAAATCCCACCTAAAGAATAGAACTATGTCCTGATCAGCTCTCATTCCTTGTACTGTACAACCTGTGCTGCTACAGCATTGTGGTAATATGTTTTCCTTCACTTTAAGCTTTAAGCTAGCAGGGCTCCTTGACCTCTTTGACAGAGCTTTAAATTGCTTTGAAAAGAGTAGAAAGTATTAGCAAGCCTGCCCATGATAAGGTGTGAGATGGCATGGCTATGTGCTAGAGGGAGTATAAGATGCTATAGCGAAGGCCTTCAACCTGCTGCCTGAGATGCACTGGTAACCCTGAGCATGCTTGAACTCTTATGACAGTGAGTCAGGGACTACTGAGATAATAGAAGGAGGCAACAGGGAAACTCAAGGGAAATACTTAGAGGAATTAAGGAGTTATCCTCCAAGAAGGTGACAAAGCTGGATGCTCAGCTGAAGTGCTGCTATACCAATGCACATAGCTTGAAAAACAAACATGAGGAGCTGGAAACTACAATGCTACTAGAAAACCATGATGTAGTTGCTGTCACTGAAGTCTGCCAAGTTGATTCTCAGTAATAAAATGCAGATGTTGATGTCTACATGCTGTTCAGAAGAGACAGGTGGGGATGGAGGAGAGAAGGCGTTACTCTTTACATCAAGGAAGGAATAAAGTGTGAAAAGCTGTCCTTGAAGAATGTCCATAAATAATGGGTGAGAGTTAAGGACTGAGGCAATAAAGGAAGCCTTGTGGTTGGTCTCAAGCAGAGCCTGTTGATGAAGACTTTTTCGTGCATTTACAGGAGGCATTATGATTGCAGGCTCTCCTCCTGATGGGAAGACTTCAAACCACCATGACATTTGTTGGACAGGTAGCGCAATGAGCTATAGGCATTTCAGGAGGCCCCTGGAATACACTGAAGATGACTTCTTGAGCCGTGTAATAGAGAGCTATGGGGTTGCAAATTTTCCAGTTTTAGACTATTACTCACCAACACAAGGAAACTGATTGATGACATCAGGATTGGAGTAGGGCTACTACTGCCAGGGCTGTAGTGACCATGCAGTGGTGGAGTTCACACTTCTGAGGGATATTACAGAGACAAAAAGTAAAATGAGGTTTCTTAATTTTGGGAAAGCCATCTTCCTGCTCTTCAGGGAGTTAATCAACAAAACCTAATGGGAAATGCTCTTAAGGACAAAGGAGTGGAGCAGAGCTGGCAGATTGAGGAAGCCTTCCTCAGTGTTCAATGGCTCTCCATCTTCCAGTGTAGGAAGTCATTAAAAGAAGACAAGAGACAGACATGCTGGTCAAAGTGGAGAGCAAGAAGAAAATGCAAACTCAGTGGAAGCAGGCGAAAATACCCTGAGAAGATTATACAGTTGCTGCAAGGGTCTATAGGGATAAAGTCAGGAAGGCAATCAATCAGAAAATGAAAGTCCAAGAGAACATATTCCCCCTACTGAACAGTACAAGCAGGTAACAAGAAACAAAAAGAAGGGCCTCCCTGGAGCTATTGGAGCAGGTTCAGAGGAGGTCACAAAAGACTGGAGCATCTCTCCTATGAAGAAAGGTTGAAGAAGTTGGACTTGTTTACCACTACACAGAAGACTCCAGGGAGAGTCTGACTCCAGAGAAACTGAGTTTGCCCTATTCCTGGTGATGGTCAAGGCCAGACTGGATGGTGCTCAGAGGGAAGAGGGAGGT
>JAPSGF010000061.1:4353315-4410964 GCA_035772895.1 Perdix hodgsoniae | reverse complement strand
CCTCTCCTCTCCTCTCCTCTCCTCTCCTCTCCTCTCCTCTCTTTTCACTGTCTACCAAGTTAAACCATAGATTCCAAGACTATATATTTGGAAATATATTTTTGTACCGTTTTTAATGAACGGTACTTCCAAATTACAATAAATTTTGAGAGAGCTTATATCTAAAGCAACAGAAGTAGTACACCTCAGCGCCTCATGACCATTCAAAATTTTCAAGATTTGAGAGATCTTTAAACTGTAGTTTAATCAAAGAAACACCATCCTGTGGAAAGCAACACAAAATTTATTCAGTTCCGCTGCAGCTAAAGTTAACCTAGATGCACATACACACACATAAGCAAACTAACTAGCTAACTAACAAAAAATAAGAGTAAAGCAGTCAGGTTGTATACATTATTTGGCAGAACAGAGAGCAATTGAAATAGAACTAATGCAGAAATTGTACACCCGCAGTGGGTTTTGAGCAAGCTAGACTGTCAACATCCCAAGTGTTGCAAATGTATTGTTTTGCTGCTGCTGCTATGGCTATCAGACGTAGCAGAACCAGGCCAGATGTTCAGTGGCAAAGACAATGCTGTAAAATCATTGATTCAGTTTAGAATCATCTTCAATAATCAGAGCCACCCTGTGTTCATATGAGTAAACCAGGTCTGAGTTACTCACTAGCTTGTAAGATGAAACTTCATTTGTGCAAATGTTGAGCTGGAATTTTTCACACATCCGAAGAGAAGGCAAGCTACATCTGATGAAAAGTGATAGTTTTAAACTGTTCTTTGGTTCATTGAATATTTTCAGGATCTATCCCTTTTTTAAGATAGATCATCTAAAGATGAATGTTTCTTTGTTGTAATTTCAAGATTTGTCCAACACACCTCTGCTTGTGTTCAACATGAAATCTACAGTGCTTCAACTGATCACAGAATTCAGTACATTTTATACGTATATAGGAAAAACTTGATATTTGATAATTCTACAATAAAGATTCAATCTCTGGGACCATTCTGGTATGTATAGACACTCAGAGTAATTCTATTCAATTCAGCCAGGAAGAACAAAGCATTATTCGCAAAGCACTAGTCATCCTAGATTCACTGATTCATCTTAGCTGTGTTTTACATAAAGCATTAATATACAGTGCATAATATACTATGTGTCTTAATTATAAAGATATTTAGGAATACTAAATACACTCAAATATTCTCTAATATAGTACAACTGACAATAATATCCCAAGTAAATGTACAAAGAGAATTATCTGAAACAACTCTTACATTTTTAAATAAAAACAAGGAAAATATACTGTGTGATAGTACATATAGAAAGAGTATAGAAAGAAATAGAAAGAAAATTCATTTTTCTTATTAAAATAAGAAATGTTCTTACATGTCTCAGCTTAACATGGATCATCAGTCATACATATAGATACATGTAGAAAAAGAAACAAGACTAGTCCTAGACCATTCATACTGCTCCAGAGAGGTGATGATCTACAGCAAATAAGCAGTTATATATACCTATATATATATATATATATATATATATACCTATACATATATAACCCAGCAGTTATCAGTGAAGTTAACAATGCAAAACAGCTACTTTACCTCTAAGAAATCTTATTGTGCACAGGAAATTATGCTTTCAGAAGTATATTGAATAACATATAATGGCAAGGAACAGCGAAATGGGCTCTGTCCCAGGGTACGATTGGAAGAATAAAGTAGATATGATGTCCACAAGAGAAGGCAAACACAGACAGACAAGTAACCTCCAAATTATTCTGTATATATAGAATATAGGTTATAGGATATACTTAGTTCATATATTTTATGTATGTAAATTATATTTATTATATATTACATATCATGCATTATTTTATATGTTTATACCCATTTATCTTTAGTAAGTCCAATTACTCAATACAAGTAACCTAAACAAAAATAATTAAAAAAAAAAAAATTGTCTTAACAAGAACCCAGACCTGTAAAATTGATGAGTAAAACCAATCAGAACAGATTTGTAAACACATCACTACTCAGAAATAGGACGAAGCTAACTGAAAAACTTGCTTTCAGCTGTTTTGCTGTATTCTGGCAAAGAAAAGAAATTGTATTCAAAATCTAAAACTCAACAAAAAATCAAAAATTATTGGATGAAATGTTGCAGGAAGGGTTAAAAAGATGTTCTAGGTTAATGCCTTTGGAAAAAAATATTGTTTTATACATCCTGTAGATCTCTACAGTCCTGGAATTAAATTATAAGTGTACCTATTTCTTTATTTGCTATTATTTATATAAAATTAAAATAGGATTCAAAACAATATTTTAACATTCCAAATTAGCTACTGAAAGTAGAAAATGTTTACAATATGATAATTCTATTGATTGTTTTTGTTTTTTTTTTTAAATCCTCATCCATCAGTTCACTGATTTTTTTTAAATATGTTGGGACAGGGTCTTCTCAGTGACAATGGAAAGATACACGGAAGTTTCTTTAAAGTGTCATTAATTCAAGTCCCTCTTAGCTACACAGGCAAATTTAACATTACACTTTAGGTAAATCTAGCTACATTAAGTGACATTGTAGACACACTTTGCTTAGTTGTTGAACAGTAATTGTACTATAATTATTGCCACTTAATGGAAACATGTAATTGAGATGCATACTGTTATTAACCAAGATCCAATATGAAGCTGGCTGCTGTAATAATGGGAGCAATTATTGACTGATGAACTGCTCAGACTGAAAACTGATCCTAGCTAAATTCTAATGTTCAAAAAGGAACAGACAGGCACAGAGGCCAAAATCACATTACTAGAACTCCCTTGATATAGGTCCAATCCAGGTAATAAACAATTTAAGACACTGAGCTTTAAAATAACATAAAGAGCATAAAAGAACAAAAAGACATAATAATTTTGGGACCTGAAGATGTAAGTCTCCTTTCAAGATGGAATTACAAGATTTACTCTCTGCTAGCAAGAAACTCACATAGCTGTCATGGTTTTATCATCCGTATTCCACACCATAACATCATGTGATGCATTGGGGGTGGGGTTTGGTGTCTGCCGGGTGTTCGTCCGTCGGAGAGGAGCTACGTTTTCCCCAGGAGACTTTGCGGTCAGCAAGGGGATATAACTCCAAGCAAGGTCACCTGATCTTCCTTCTTCGCCTGCTCTTCGCTGTCTGCGCTTCGCTGCTATCTGCGCTTCGCCGTCTGTACTTCAGTCACTCAACTGGACTGCACTTCTCACCCCAGCATTGTGGTGAGGTCTATACAATTCAAACAGACTCTCTCTCTCTCTCATTGTATTTTACTAATACTATATTTAGTAAAATCATTTGTTCCACCTCAGATCAGTGCTGTTGTTTTCAAGTATTTTGGGGTCCCCTGCTTCCCCTTTCCCAGAGGCGCGGATCCGCAGATCCCTCCGCCCTGCTGGTCACGGAACTGGGCCGGACCAGCCCATAAACCATTGACAATAGCAAATAGAGAGTACTTATCAAGGCTGTATGGAATGTAGACACTTCTATTTTTTTTCTCTAAGATCTAAAGACATCCTCAAGAATTTTAGCTTTGCACATGTAATCATGGAGGAGTTAAAACCAGCTAAAAGTTGTTGGAATTGTCACAATTCTGTGGAGTTTTTTTGTTCAGAATTTGGTGATCTTTGAAACCTGATACCATTTCAGATGCATTATTACTGCCTGTCAATAGTAGAAACAAGAAAAGAAGCACTTTCACATCTGAATTTCCTGGGGAAAAAAATGTGACCTTCTTGGCCGTCTTTGAATAACTTCCATTTACAAGACAGCTGAACAGAACGTTTCCTGAACTACTTCTGACTTGATCAGAAGGATCCAAAAACATTATCCTTTGTCACTATCATATGACAAGGAGAAATTCTGACAGGTAGTTCTGATGGCTGGTGCAGTAGGTTAGAAATGATACATGAGCTACAACTTCCTCTCAAGTATCTAGCATACACGCTGGGCCTCAAGGAAACCAAAAGCACGAGAAGAACACAGTATTTGAAACCAGTAAGATCTGTAAGTATGTTGAGATGCTTTGAGAAAGATATTCTTATTAAGCCAAATGATAATGGCAAGTATCCCTGATCATTCTTCAGATAAGAAGAAGGAACTTAAAGCCAGGTATAGTTTGGGAAAAAAAAAAAAAAAAAAAAGTATCTCATTTGATCTCAATGATTATGATTACTGTATAAGAATATTTGAGTACTATCACTAATAATGTCTGCAGGAACAATATTAGCAATAGAACTAGAGTGAATGACCTCTAGTTGTGCCAGGGAAGATTCAACTTTGAAGCAAGCAAAAATTTCTTCTCTAAAAGGAAGTTCGAGCACTGGAATAAATTGCCCAGGGAGGTGGTGAAATCAGTGTCCCTGAAGGTGTTCTGGAAATGTTTAGATGCTGCACTAAGGAACATGGTTTAGTGAGAAAATACTGGTTTTAAGTAGATAGTTGGACTACATGATCCTGGAGATCTTTTCCAAGCTTGATTATGTTTCTATGATTGTAACACTGAAGTTTAGATTGTAATCACTAAAATTCTCCTTGTCTTCCCACTTCCATGTTGATTTATACAGACATCATGTAATAGTTCATATTCTGAAGATGGATTATTATTCTCCTCTCACTCTCTCTGAACTCTTAAAATAGAGTAAGAATACAGTTATTTTAAAATTAAAGAACATATTGTAACATGATTCTCTAGCAGAAGATGAAGTGAATAGTAAGCACAATATCTAAGTTTGTGGTTTCATGATTGGCTTAAACATATCTGATTTTTTCCTCTCCGTTCACCCCTGCCCACAGCTGAACAGAAGTTTCAACATGTTCTGCAGGCCATTACGTAGGATTTGAGATATTCATTCATGGCTGGGTTTGAATATTGAGGGGAGATTTTTTTAAAAAAAGAAAGGGATTACTAGCATTGACAGAATACTTCTAAGGGTTCCTAGCAAATAGGGAAAAAAAAGGCTGGACTATTGTCAAAATAACCAAAAAATATATTTTCATGCATGAAAGTTTTTGGCTAGGTAGGTCCTCAGTTACAAAATGATATGACATTTAGATATGCAATCTACTGAATTATGCGTTCTTCTGATTACATATTCTGTACCCAAATTACAGTTACATTTAGACTCTCCAGGCTGGATTGGCAGACTTGGCACATATTCGCATGTTTTGCTGGTTCATACATTAGCCTTAGGATGAAAAATGAACTTGAAAGCTGAAAATGTGGCTATTTATATTTACAGACTTAGCTATTTTACGTGACACAGAACCAATGGAAGAGAATGAGATCACGAAGGAAAGAGTAACCAAAAGATTTTCAAGACTGCAGCAAATTTGTGTTTCATTTAATTTCATTTCACATAACAAACAAAACAAAACAAAACAAAACAAAATAAAAGGAAGGGGAGGTTTCTTCCTTCAATCTTTTTAGAACACTGTTTTAAATTCTCTAAAAGAAAGTTTAGTGATGAGTGCTTAAAAATAATTCACACTTTTTTCGGACACTTTGAAACTCAATCTAATAGAATTTATTAGTCTAGAAAATATGAAAATTTTCTTTATCGTAGATTATGAATGGACAACTTCTCCATCCATAGCAACATTGGAAATAACATGAATGATGGCTGAATGGACCAAGTCCACAGAATAGTAGTTAGTAATATAAATTCTAGTTAGAGTAACTAGCAGTGGTCAACACTGGATCCAGGCCATTCAGAGGATTATGCTGTCTTCCACAGGGATGTGAGTAGTTTGGAGAAATGGATGACCAGACTTCTGGAAAGTTCAAAATCCTGAAACTGGGAAGGAGCAACTCCAGGCACCAGGTCAAGCTGGAGGTCACCCAGCTGGAAAGCAGCCTTGCAGAAAAGGACCTGCAATGCTGGTGTACATCAATTTGAACATATATCAGCAATGTTCCCTTGCTGCAAAAAAAGGTTAATGGTATGCTCTGCTTCATTAGAAAGACTTAGAAGAGTTGCCAGCAGATCAAGGAAAGTGATGCTTCCCCTTTACTTGGCACTGGTGAGACCATATCTGGACTACCTACCATGTACAGTTCTGGGCTTGTCAGTAAAGAGAGAGATATAGGCATCTTGGAGAGAGTACATTAATATGTCACAAAGATGACAAATAGACTGCAGAAATTATCCTGTGAATAAAGGCTAAGAGAGATAAAACTACATCATGGAGAAGAGAAAACTCAGGGAAGATGTCATCAATGTATACAAATACTGAAGGGATGGTGCAAAGTGGATGGAGACAGGTTTTTTTCTGTGGTACCTAATGAGAGGAGTAGAGGCAATGGGCACACTGAAACAGCAGATGGTCCCTGTGAGCATCAGAAAACACTTTCTTACTGCATGAGTAACTGAACTGTTCTGCCAGACTGCAGATTCTGTGATTTTAGTTTGTCAGGAATTCCCCCTGAATGTCCATACATTCCCACAGATTAGTCAAGCAGTAACACTGCTAGGAATACTAGCCACATCTCTAAAACACCAGACTGAGAAAGCCAGTAGACTATGACCCTGAAGGAAAGGTAGACTTACATTTCATCCTGGAAGAACAGGTGGGGCATCCTGCAAGAAAAGTTACTCTAACAGTCACAAAACTGTATCCTGAAAATGGGAACAAATTTGAACTCTTACTTCCAATAGCACTAGTCTGTTACAGTCCCAACCAGCAACTGATGGATGAGGAAAAAAGTGATTTTTTTTCTCTGTTTAAATGAGTAATAAAACTCTCATTACCTGTTTACCACAATTTTTAATCAAAGCAGCTTTCAGAGAATGCAGCTATCCATCCCACTGAGGTTCCTCCTTTCAGATAGCCACACGTTCAACTGATTTAGCTCATGCAACTCATACAGAATTTATCTCATTCAGAACATGAGATTTTCTCTTTTCCACTTTGTTGTTCTTCTGTGCAAACCAGGTGCATAGAAGAAGACTATAAAGTTAAGGAAGCGGATAACACCACCTGAAAATTAGAAGAGAGATAACACCCAAGATCAAAAACTTGGAACAGTGAAAATAAATGGAGGGAATTTATTTGAGAATGAGTGTGTGAGTCTCTGAGAAAGACAGAGAGAGCAAATTAACTTCAGGAATTGAGAACTTTTTCAAAACTCTTTTGAATGGTCTCACCAAATAATGTATCATGTTTTCTTCTCACTTGCTATAAAATGCCTTAGTTGATATTACATGAACTAAGCAACAAACACATACCCTAACAGCTGAAGAAGGTGTTCTGTGAATATCTTAATTAACATACAAGGAAAGTATCCTTTAAGTGATCCTACACTACATGAACATTATATCATAGTACAAATCCTTAAGAAGTTAGATAAATCAAAGACTCAAAGAATCAGTTGGATACTAAGAGGCCTCCAAAGGGTATCCAGCCCAGTTTCCCTGAAAGGAACAGGAGCATGTACAGCAAGATCAGGTTGCACCTGTTCAGCCTGACCTTGAGTGTCTCCAAAGATGGGACAGACACCACATCTCTGAGCAACCTGTTCCAGTGCCTCATCACCCTTATTGTAAAAAAATTCTTCCTTGTTTCCAATCTAAATCTCCCCTCTTTTAGTTTGAAACCATTTGCCCTTGCCCTATCACAACAGACCTTAATAAAGAGTCTGTTCCCTTCTTTCATACAGCCCTCTGAAATGCGACTCTCAGGTTCCCCTGTAGCCTTCTCTTCTTCAGACTGAGCAGCCACAACTCTTTCAGCCTATACTCACAGAGGACATATTCAAACTCCTGGATCATTTCTGTGGCTTTCCACAGGGTACTCTGCAACAGAATCCTCTACCGAGGATTCCACATTTGCATGCAGTACTCCAGGTGAGATCTCAACAGCACAGAGTAGATCACCTCAGGGTTCTGGGGTGTATCTCGTCAGGAACACAGATTTACAGATGTTCAGGTTCCTCAGGCTGTCACTAAACTGATCTTACAGCAGGAGGGACATTGCTCCCCTAGTTCCTACTTTCTAAACCAATATATTAATATGTATTATATATGTATATATATATACATATGCTATATACATATATAATATACATATATATAATATATGTAATGCATTAACTATTTTTCATGTCCTGCTTTTTAGTAACCAATACATCAGGCTGGTTACTACAACACTGCCGTGCAGTCTTGAAAATCAAAATTCATTTTGTTCCTCAACTGCTGTTTTAATCATCAGTGCACATTTATATATGACCTCTGTCATGAGAGATACCAAAAGAAAGAATTCTGGGTAACAGTTAATTAGATACGTGACTCCTTAATTATAACAATAATTCCATTTCTAATTCAGTCTTTAGTCTTGCCATAGGCTTTTATATTTAACTAAAGATATTTCTAAAGCCTTCTTTGCCCTTTTCAGAACATATTCTTCTGAAGTTACTTGCAGTTCATAAAAGTAATACTTAGTTGTGCATCGCAATTAAAATTTTCTTTTGTATTTTAGCTAAAGCTAATTTTTTAATTCAATTTTTGTAGTTTTCTATCTAAAACTATACTTATACAGTATATATGACTTACACAGTAATGATAACTTCAGCTACTTTATCGTTCCCTCCATTTTTTTCTTCACTCTTTATGAGAAACCACACAAACCATATGCAGTGTTTTCTTATTATATAGTACGCTAAAGCTGATTTAATTGGCTTTAGTCCTTCAGATCACAATATGGATATTTGTCAAGAAAGAATATACCATTCTAATAAAAACACCTATGATCTGATTCTCAATTGATCATACTGCTATAAAAGAGGAATAATGCTAATTAAGTCACATGAATAATAGTGTTATATTTATCACATCTCTTGCACATCTAAAACTATTCATATTCTGAACTTGTTGGAAAGATTCTACTTTCTTCATCCTTGTACATGTTATCAAACTAGTGACTTGGGAAAAACATCCTTTGCCAGAATATTCATGTATTAAAACTTAAGAATTCAACCATGAACTTGAGCAGGTAGATATATGTGTTCTTCAAAATCATGCACGGCTAAATAGGAAATATTTCCACATGAAAGAGTTTCAAAATTTCAACATTTTCTTACTGTAGATAATGAATGAAAGGTTTAAAAATATGAGTATGTCTGTAAAACAAAATGTGTCTATTTGAGCCAGAGCCATTCCATGTGATTTAGAATTCATGTTTTCTTCTTTTCTATTAATTAGAACTGTTCATGTGCCAAGACATGGTTCAAAAACAGGACTAAAGCCAACATTTTCTTTAAGCTGTAGCCATGGATAATTCTCTAGCCTTGTAAAATACTATTATTCATCTCTAAATAGTTTATTTTTTCCATACTAAGACAAGATAGAAAATCTTCATTGAAATTGAATTTATACAGAACAAATGAGAATACTTGTCACTGAATAACCCCCTGGATTTTATTGTTTTGTTAATAAATTGCATTTGGGGGCAGCAGCTAAATATTATTTACTCCTCCAATGAACAACCCTGAAGTATACAATGTTATAAAATGGTTATTTTAAAAAATCCACACCTATCTTCATGTTTTGACTTTGTTTGCAACAACTCACATTTTTCTTCTGGCCCTTCTAAAGAGTCCAAATGTCCGAGAGCCCAAAATGTTCAAGCATACTCATAAATAAATGTCTAAATCTAGTCAATGTAGTAATAAATTATAAATACCTCAATTATGTAACATTTATAGAATATATTTATTGCTCAAAATCAAATTCATACTGCTATCTACTCTCTAGTTTACGCTCAGTTATTCCTCTTATTTTGCTCAAATACTGCTAGAGAAAATAGACACTAAGTTTCCACACTGTGCCAATTTTTTTCTGAACAAGAAGGTTACACATATATATATATATATATATATTATTTTTTCTGAAGAAATATATTTTGTTCATATAATTAAAATATAAATTATTATTTAAATTTTGTTATGAAAAAATACAGGAATGTTCACACCTGCAGAGATGGCATTAGGAAAGCCAAAATACAGATGGAACTGAACTTGGCATGAGATATTAAAGACAACAAGAAGGATTTCTATCGGTACATTGGCCAGAAGATATAGGTCAAAGAGAGCATACATCCTTTGGTAAACAAGAAAGGAGAACTGGCTGTGGCAGATATGAGGAAGACTGAGGTACTCAATGAGTTTTTTGACTTCACTGGCAACCAGGATTCTTGTATTTCTTAAATCCCTGAAGTGCACATCCCTGAGCCTCTTAGTAGGAAGTGGGAGAATAAATCCTCCCCACAGTAAGGGCTGAGCAAGTCCAAGACCACCTCATGAGACATAACGTATACAAGACTATGGTGCTAGACCATATGCATCCCAGGGTCCTAAAGGAGCTGGCTGGTGTGGTTGCTGAGCCACTCTGCATGATATTTGATAAGTCATGGCTGTCAGACAAAGTCCCTAGGGACTAGAATGATATGACAATTTTTTTACTCTTAATGGACAAGACAAAATATCATTTGCACACTATATATCTAAATTTTCTTTCTTGTCAGATTAGCTCTCTAATTGTAGTGTGAAGTATTTAACAATAGATCTTCCTTAAGTCTGTGTGAAACCCAAATTTTTTTGCAATCTTTATTTGCAAACTATAACTGGGTGTTATTTCATGGTTGTCTATCTGCCTCATTACAACCAAGCCTCTGCTCCAAACATTTTTTGACAGCAAAGTTGCCTCTATAGCACTTACATAAAATATTATCTTCATAAATATTAATATTACTAGGACATG
This sequence comes from Perdix hodgsoniae, assembly GCA_035772895.1. Taxonomy (NCBI): domain Eukaryota; kingdom Metazoa; phylum Chordata; class Aves; order Galliformes; family Phasianidae; genus Perdix; species Perdix hodgsoniae. The sequence continues at coordinate 4,400,165 of JAPSGF010000061.1, read as the reverse complement.
GATACTAAAGTTAGCATCATACAATGGTTTAGACTGTGTAATGATTCAGACTGTGTACTGATTCAGACTGAAATGATCTTCCTAGTAGCTGGTATGGCGTTGTTTTTTGGATTTAGCATGAAACAATATTGATAACGCAAGGATATATATATATTTTTTTCCTGAATTGCACTCCCACTCTTCCAGAAGCCAAGGACTTCTGACACTGCACTGTTAGACAGTAGGCTGAGGGGCCACCAGGAAAAAGGAGGGGACAGAGCTACAACAGCTTGCCTAAATGGCCAAAAGAATATTCCATCCATATGTCATCATGCTGAACAACTAAAGCTATGTTAAGAAAGGATAAAATGGTGTGAGTGTTCAGAGTGATGGCATTTGTTTTCCCAAAAAACTGTGAGACGTGATGAGTCCTGTTTTCCTGGAAGTGGGTGAACACCTGCCTGCCAGCAGGAAGTAGCAAATGATTCCCCTGTGTTGCTTGCATGAGCAGCTTTGACATTACCTATAAAATTGTCACTAACCCGTGATTTCTCACACTTTTGTCTTTTCTATTTCCTCTCCCATCCCACCTCGAGAGATTGAATGTGCGGCTACATGGTTCTGAGTAGCCTGCAAGCCTTAAAACATAACATCTACAATAAGCTAAAAGGGAACTGTCATGGTTTTATGATTTTTTGTTATCAGTATTCCACATTATAACAGCACATAGTGCACTGGGAGTTAAAGAGTTAGTGCTCCAGTTCTGGGCATCTGTCCGGAAGAGAAGAATTATGTATTCCAGAGGACTTTGCATTCAGAGAGGAGATATTACCCCTGAAAAGATCATAAGACCTTCCTTTTTTTCAGCTCTCCTCCCTGCTGTTCAACCTGTCTTTGTGTCTCACCTCAGCACTATGGTGAGGCCTTTCCACCTTTCAGACACTCTCTCTCATTATATTTTATTTATTAGTTTCAATTCTAATTATATTGTATTATAATGTGTTATCCTGCATTCCAATATCATATTTAGTAAATCAGCCTGTATCTCCTCAGATTGTTGCTGCTGTGTTTAATTATTTGGAGTCCCTTGTTTCCCTTTTCTGGAGGTGCAGGTTCACGAATGCCTCCACCCCGCTAGTCACAGAACCAGGCTGAACCAGCCCGTAAAACATTGACAAGAACATCTGAAGGTCCTAACACTTGCCCACAACCATAGTAAATTTTTGGCCATTTCATTAAAGATGTTTTCTTTTACTTTTTTTTTTTATGTTTATTTCAATGTTTTACATATCTCTTTTTCTTTTCACGTGAGTTTACTGCTTACATAGCAAGGTATGAGCAATGTTGAACATATGGGGTCAAACAACACAGGTATTCAATGGTCTTAATCCTTAACTATACCAAAGCATTCTATCTCATTTCCTAAAATATTCCCAGTTAGAAAGATATGTGCTGTAAATGTGAGGCTGTTCACATTTACAAAATCTAAGAAATCACATTATACAAAACCAAAGAACTCATATTATACAAAACCAAAGAATTTATTAGAGGGAGAAAAAGTGAAAACATTAGTTCAAAAAATTCCACTCTTGACAATTTGGAGCAGAAAGGTGAGGCCAAAGGAGTATCAGCGGTCTGGATCCCCAAAAGTGCTTGGGACACTAAATATATCAGCAAAGGTAAGGATTTGGGATTATGCCCTAGATATCTGTCAAAATGTGAAGCCATGAAAGATGCAATTCATTTTTCTGCTTATCCTTCCAACTTTCTGAGGCATTCACAGTGTGAATACACTGCATGGGGCAAAAATTCGTGAAGGGTCAGGTGAGGACAAGAAGTTACTATGTCTTTATGCAACAGTAGATCAGTTAGAACAATTCCCAGGTGTATAGGAACTGTTGAATCATGGCCTGAACCTCTGATTGATCACCTGAGGCAAGCACTGAGTCAGCCACAGGAGCACAAGTGAAGGCAATATAGCTGTGTGACCGGAACGGCTGGAGCCTGTCTCCACCTCTTCTAGATCCCATTTAAGATCTGACTCCCGCTGAGAATGGATCTTGTACTGGAGATTGCTCCCTTTGGAGTTTTCTTGCAAGCCTGGGATATGGGTGAGCATTTTCATTTATTTTTAATTGTTCCTTTTCCCTATGGTAATCTTTCTAACTATATGATTTGTAGATACCAGCCTAACCACACCACTCTGTAAATTTGTTGATTATACACCAGAGAAACAGGAATTGGATGGAATATTTATCTGTGGGCATGAGGACTTGCAACTGGCCTCCTGACTTCCCCATGTCATGATGTTATGATTTTTGGTTATCAGTATTCCACATCATATAGTGCACTGGGAGTTTAACTATTAATGCTAAAGTTCTGGGCACCTGTCCAGAAGAGAAGAAAACTACATATTTCAGGGGGCTTTGCAGTCAGAGAGGAGATATAACACCCTGATGTGCTCTTTTTTTGTCTGTTCTTCTTTGTCTCCCTGATGCTCAACCAGACTGTGCATCTCACCTCAGCATTATAGTAAGACTTATCCAGATCTTGGACACACTCTCTCTCTCTCTCATTATATTTGATTTTATTAGCTTCAATTCTAATTATATTATAATGTGTTATCTTGCATTCTGATAATATGTTTAGTAAATTAGTTTGTCTCTCTTTAGATTGTTGCTGCTGTTCTTAATTATTTTGGGGTCCCCTGTTTCCCTTTTCCAGAGACGCATATTTTGTGAAATCTCTCTGCCCCACTAGTCACAGAACCATGCTGATCTGGCCAGTAAACCATTGATGCCCTGGTAGGTCCACAATATGTGGAAAACCTTCCCACAGGTGTTCTTTTCTTCTGTATGTGTGTGCAAAGTGACATCCCTGGTCAGCTTCTTCCAATGCCTTACCACACTTCCTGAGAATAAACATTTCCTAATATCCAACCTAAACCTCCTCTGGTGCAACTTAAGTCCAGCGTCTGACCCCCACCTCACTACCACCTCCTTTCAGGCAGTTCTAGAGTAATAAGCTCTTCTGAGCCTCCTCTTTTTCAAAGTAAAAAATCTCAGGTCCTTCTGCTGCTCCTCATAATATTTGTGTTCAGAAGCCTTCACTAGTTTTGTTAGCCTTCTCTGGATACACTCCAGCATCTCAATGTCCTTCCTTTAGTGTTGGGCCCAAATCTGAACATGGTATCAAGGCACAGCCTCAACATTGCGAAGTAAAGGTGTTGGTCCTTCAGACTACATTATTTTTGATACAAGCCAAGATGCCATTTGCCATCTTGGTAACCGGGCATGCTACATGTTCTTATTCAATTGGCTGTCAACCAGCACCCTGAGATTCTTTTCCACCATACAGCTTTCCAGCTACTCTGCCCCAAGCCTGAGCATTGCATGGAGTTTCTGTGGACAAAGCACCAGGACAAGTACTTGGTCTTGTTGAAGCTCATACAGTTGTCCTTAGCTCATCAATTCAACCTATCCTGATCCCTCTGTAGGAGCTTCCTATCCTCAGGAAGACCAGCACTTCCTTACAAAGTGGTATCATCTGCAAATTTACTGAGGCTGCACTCAATGCCCTTATCCAGGTCATCAGTAGAGATATTAAACAAGACAGGTCCCAGTATTGACCCCTGGGGAACGTCACTGGTGTCTGATCACCAGCTGGATTTGACTACATTCACCACCAATCTCTGGCCTTGAATCAGCCACCCGTTCAAGCCATGGATTGCCACATCCCCTAGGAGAAGATTGTGGGAGACGGACTTCACTAAAGTCTAGATAGACTACACCTGTAGCCTTTCTCTCATGCTCTAGGGAGGTCACCTCATCACTGAAGGAGATCAGGTAGGTCAGGCAGAACCTGCCTTTCATGAAAGCATGCTGGCTAGGCCTGATCCCTTGATTGTCTCATGTATGCCATATTATCATGCTCAAGATGATTTGCTCCATGGCCTCCCCTGATACTGAGATCAGGTTGACAGGGTTGTAGTTATCCAGATCCTCCTTCCAACTTTTCTTGTAGATAAGCACCATGCTGGCAAGTTTCCAGTTGCCTGGAACCACCCTGTTTGACCAGGGTGATCTTGGATGGATCACATCTGTTCCCATGGACTTGTGATAGTCTAGGTGGAGAATCAGGTCACAGTTTTTTTCCTCCTGAACAACGGAGTCCTTATTTTGCTCCTTATCTCTGTCTTTCAGCTCAGGACTCTAACTACCCTGAGGATAAATGATATGACGATTGAGGGTAGAAGTAAAGAAGGCATTGAGTACTTCTGCGTTTTCCTCATTCTTAGTAGCAATGTTCCCCACCAAATCCGACAAAGGATGGAGATTTTCCTTGGCTTTCCTTTTGTTCTTAAGGTATTTGTAGAAATACTTTTTGCTGTCTTTTACAACAGTGGCTAGATGAAATTTTTGATGTGCTTTTGTCTTTCCAGTGTTTTCTTTGCATATCCTATCAACATCCTTCTACTTCTCTTGACTGCCCTCCCCTTCACCAAAAGGTAGTAAGCTCTCCTTTTCCCAGAGTATCGGAGAAAGTTCCCTGTCTAATCAGGCCAGCCTTTTTCCCTGCCAGTTCATCTTATGGTACATAGGGATAGCCTGCTCCTGAACCTTTAAGATTTCCTTTTTGAGAAATGTCCAGACTTTCCAGATACCTTTGCTCTTCAGGTTTTTCTTCCGAAAGATTGTCCCAACCAATGTTCCAAAGTCTTCCCTTCAGAAATCCAAATTAGCAATTATTTCTGAACCCCATCCTGACTCTACGATGAAGTTCACAGAGAACTCAATTATTTTGTGGTCACTATGCCAAATACTGATGCTTCTGACCACCACATCTTCCACTACTCTAATAGTCCTTCTCTAATCTCAATGCCTTTGAGGTGATATCCTTATTTGACAGGTGAGTTTATGGTGTACAATCTCTCTTATGATACCTTCAACACTTCCTGAATTAATCTTTATTTGGAAGTATATTTTAATTTCTTTTAAAAGAATTATTAAATCTTCATTTTTATGAACCTCTCTTTTCCATAGCTAAACATTACACCATTAGGCCTTTTTTTTTTGTCACTGATTTCTCTTTACTATACAGAGGAAGAAGTTCTAGAACAGCTCTTTGACTGTAATATTTTTCAAACTGAGTCATCTACATTGCTGACAGCTGGTGGACTAAACCAGTAACAGATCCTTCTTTTTCAGCTTACTATTTACTCCAAGGTGGTGTAAAAATATTTGTATTATGTTCTTCTTATTATTATGTCTATCATGCTCTTTTTATTTGTCTATCTACGCTAATTGAATTCTCCTGCTATTCTTAAGGAGTTTTCTGCCTAGGTTTTCTTTCACCTGAGACTCTACTTTTTTTCTGTGAACCATCAGCAACAAGTTAGGTGTAACAAGGCCCAGTTCTATTTGTGCATTGGAATTCTTTTGTCTTGTTTTTTCCAAGGAGCTGAACATGACATTTTTGTCTGCAGCTTCCATCATTTGAAGACAAATAATTAGAACTGAATGATTAATATATATATTGCTATTTCAAAAATACATTTGTGTCTTTGAGTTATTCAATTACATTGTCCTATAACTACTTGCAGTCAAATATTTTTTTCATTTTTTTTCCTGTGTAAATAGACTCATCATAAATGACATGGGAAATTAATTTATTGTCTTTAAATGAATACTGACAGTGTAAACAGCCTTCTGCTATCAATGGAAGGATACTGTAACATAAAAAGGAAAGATGTTATTCTTATAAAAACATTAATAAAGGAACAATGAATGTGGAATGAAGATGCTTTAGATTCACAACTTTATATTATACATTTGTAACAGCGTGTATTGTTAATATGGTGTATTTCATTATTATTATTGCTCTTCTTCCGCAGCAATGCCAAAGTTAGCAAAGAAGGAAATGAATAACTTCTAGTTATTCTACCAATTATTTTTGTATTCCTGTAATTAAATCTCTTCTGAGATTCCATACCAACCTTGACTTGCAGAAATCAATACCATAGTTTAATAAAAGAGAAGATGGCCTGTGTTGGTAATAGATTGTTCCCTCATTTGTAGATTAAATGAGGCCAAAAAAAAAAGATTAAAATTAGCAGGTAAAGCAAGCTATATATAATATGACATTTTCCCAATAAATGTTTTTCATTATTTTGAAGAATGCATAAAACCCCTGACACATAAAATTTTCTGATTGTTCCATATGTCACTTAGGATTTGAATTTCGCCAGTATTCAACCTACCTGACGCTGGGTTCTTTTGGGACAGAGTTGATTTTCTTCATAGTGACTGGTAAGATGCTTCAAGAGAAAAAGGATGTTGAGAGTACACCAGTGCTATAGCTGTACAAATGCAAGGATGTTTCAGTTTTTTCATCTTCTCTTACTGTCCTGTCAGCAAGTAGTCTAGGTGTGGGAACAGAACCAGGACAGCTGACCTAAATTAGCCAAAGATATATTCTGTGACATATAAAATTATGTGGAAAAAAAACTACAAAACTGAGGGGAGTTGTCCAGTCACTTTTTGGAGAGTGTCTGGGCATCAGCTGGCAGCTGGTAAGCAGTTTCTTGTACCTCATTTGTTTTGTATATATACATAGATAGAAAATTATTATTACTGTTATTTCTCTCCTTCACTTCTGTTTTAGTAAATAATTTTTAGCTCTACCTAAAAGTTCCCCCATTTTTTCCCATTCTCTCATTAACCCCCCTGACCTTATGATACCCACTGAGGGGTATCATAACCACTGATGGTTGAGATAATGACAGATCTGACCAGAAGGGTCAGAAGAATGCTGACATTTCAGCACTCTCAAAAGGAAGATATTTTCTCTGGTTCTGATCCAACTCCAGCAACAGGCTCAGTCACTGACTGAAACACTGCAACAGGCTCTGCAGCTGAAGTAGAAGAACAACCTCTACTAGTATTCATTAATGCTCTCCATGCCTAGAAACTATGGAAGAAGAGCCAGCTCATTTAGTAAGGAAGGAAGAAGAGGATAAGGAAATCTACAGCAGACCAGGGCCATCACAAGAACGAGAGGAAGAGGCAAAGATTACAAATAAGTTCAGTAACTACACAATGATGATCCCTGGGTGAGCTGAGAGGTATACAAAAAGATCTATGCTATCTAGGTGAACATAGAGTAGCCCAGCTGCTCATATGCTAAGTAACACGGACGGTAGCTTACATTTAGTGGTCATGGAAGCCAGTCAGCTTGGATCCTTCTCTAGGTGAGGAAGCAGCAATAAAATGATTGCAAAAAATGAAAATTGTCTCCCCCTTGAGATGCAACCCCTGTCAGCTGGGAAAGAAAGATATCCCTGCAGAGACAGTACTTCATGTAAGCCCAGGCAAGTTGACTATCATGAAGACAGATTTCCAGTATCTGAGGGAAGTAGCTGTGCTGGAGATGATGTATGAAGTTGACCCTAATGACAATTAATTATCCCAAAATCCAGATAGCATCATGTGCACACAATCCATGACATCATTGATGGAGTTGAGTGCACCCTCAGCAAGTTTGATGATGACACCAAGCTGAGTGGTGTGATTGACACAATGGAAGGAAGGGATGCTATTCAGAGGAATCTCAACAGGCTTGAAAGGTGGGCCCGAGTGAACCTACTGAGGTTCAACACAGCAAAGTGCAAGGTTTTGCACTTGGGCTGGAGGAATCCCAGGCATATATACAGACTGGGAAGAACAGTCCTTGAGAGCAGCCCTGCAGAGAAGGACTTGGGGGTCCTGATGGATGAAAAACTGAACACGAGCCAGCAGTGTGCTCTAGCAACACAGAAAGCAAATGGCATCCTGGGCTCCATCAGAAGAGGGGTGGCCAGCAGGGACAGGGAGGTGATTGTCTCTCTGCTTTTGTCTGTACTGTGTCCAGGTCTGGAGCCCCCAGTATAAGAAAGACAGGGAGCTGTTGGAGGGGGTCCAAGAGGAGGGCCATAAAGATGATCAGAGGGCTGGAGCACCTCTCCTACAAAGAGAAGCTGAGGGAGCTGGGCTGCTCAGCCTGGAGAAGTAACCTCATTGCAGTCGTCTACTGCAGGGAGCCTACACACAGGACGGTAGTCAACTCTTTACAAGGATAGATAACAGCAGGACAAGGGGAAATGTTTTTAAGTTGAAGGAGGGAAGATTTAGATCAGATATCACAGGGAAGTTCTTTACAGAGACAAGGTGGTGAGGCGTTGGAACAGCTGCCCAGAGAGGTTATGGATGCCCCATGCCTAGAAGCGTTCAAGGCCAGATTGAATGGGGCCCTGGGCAATCTGGTCTAGTATTAAATGGGGAGGTTGGTGGCCCTGCCTGTGGCAAGGGGGTTGGAGGTTCATGATCTTTGAGGTTGTACAATCAAGGGAAAATAATATAATTCAAAAGTACAATCAAAAATAGATATATAGTCAGGGTGTGAAAACAAATCAACAAAAGAGTTGGGCACAAGGGTAACAAAGAGAAAATAGGTGGAACGCTTACCCGTGCAGAGGGCTCGCTGCAAAGGGCTCCAAAGGAGTGGATCTCTCAGAAGAGATCCTTCCTCCCTGGCAGTCAGCACTTAAATGGGTCTGGAGAGGTGGAGCCTGGCTCCACCCCTTCCTGCAGCACAGGTGAACTGCTTTCACCTGTGCTCCCAGGGCTGACATACTGCTTGCCTCAGATAACTAATCAAAGGTTCAGGCTGTGATTCAGCAGCTCCCATACAGAGGTCCCTTCCAACCTGGGTCATTCTGTGGTTCTATGATTCTGTGCTTCTATAGTGTTCACCATTTTCATATGCCAACTCACTGGTATTAACGACCTGGAAAGACAGAGAGGAACAAACCATGGATGAACTGGTTTACAAGCTCCCGCAACAGGAAAAAACATCTTTCCTTCTTCCTGCAGACCTGTACTTCAACTGTGGATAAACCTTCCTGAGAGCTCCAGAAATTCAAAACTGTAGACCCCACACCTCAACTGCACAAACTAATATTTCTGGTAATAGAAGTAAGTATTCCTCTGCTTGAGAGGGAATATAGTGGATACTCACCACATGCCCTCTTGTGGTTTTTACCCATCTGATCATGGAAACGATATGAGGAAGTAGGATGGAAAACCCACCTCAACCTCAAGAGTTGTAAGGGAAAACAACCACAAGAGGAGTTTCTTTCAGGAAAATGGCTACTCCAGATTCAAGTGGGCAGTTCTCTGAACAGAGTAGACGGTCTGATCTTATTTCTGATGTTGATGATGAAGTTATTGGTTCACATTCATAAGAAGCAAGTAAAAAAATACAACAACCAGAACTAGAGGAGCCCTTTCTCAAGTCAGGTAGAGGAAAGAGAACAATTATTTTATTGGACAGTGCGGATTTGATGGCCTGTTATAACAGAACTACAGGAATACAAGGTTCTAGAAAACACTGGTGCACAGTGTACTGGATTGTCATTAAGCTGTAAAGGGCAGAATTACCTGCATTTCTGGAATGAAAGGGGAATCCCAAGATCTAACCGCACTGGAGACTGAAGTGATCCTATCTTGGAATGAGTGGCAAAGGTAGGCCATTGTGACCAGCCCAGAGTCTTTGTGGATCCATGGCATAGGTTATCTCAGAGTAGGGTTCTACAAGGACTCAAAAGGCTATTGGTGGGCTGATCTCAAATCTCCCTCGGTGCTTTCTGCCAGCGGCTCCAGGTGGGTGCCATTCTCCCAGGTCACTACACACTTTTGGTGTAGCTGCCTTGGAGATGGAGGACATTAAGTAGCTGTCTACCTAGCCTGGTCTCTCAGAGGACCCTTCTGTTGCACAGCTGCTAAAAAAAGAGCAGCAGGTGCCAATTACTACTATGACAATGCACCAGAGGCAATATTGCACCAACCAAGGTTTGATTTCCATTCATCAGTTGATTCATTAACTGGAGAACCAAGACATAATCAGCAACACTTGCTTACACTTTAATAGTCCCATATGTATAGTGTGAAAGTCCAATGAAGACTGGAGGCTAAAAGTGGACTATTGTGGCCTGCATGAAGGCACACCAGCACTGACTGCTGCCAAACCGGATATGAAAGAACTTTAGTATGAACTGAAAAAGGTAGCTAAGTGGTATGCCACAATTGATATTACCAATTAATTTTTTTCAATCCCTTTGACAGCAGAGTGCAGGCCATGCTTTGATTTCTCTTGGAGGGATGTCAGTGCATCAGAAATTGACTACCCCAGGCGTGTTAACACAGCCCTACCATTTGTCGTGGGCTGATCCAGACTGCCCTGGAACAAGGAGAAACTCCTGTCCGCCCACAATACATTGATTTTCATCAGAGAGGGCTATGTAATATAGGAAGTTTTCAAGAACAGGAAGAAAATAATCCAAATCATTCTAAAAATTGTTTTTTCCCTGAAGCAAAGTAATGTCAAGGGATCTGCACAGGAAATCCAGATATTAGGAATGAAATGACAGAATGGATAGATGTGATCAACAAAATAATTTCTGTGTCTCCACTAACTAGCAAAAAGGAAACAGGCTTTTTCATGTGTTGTGGGTTTTGGGAGAATGCATATTCCAGACTCTGATTTTAAACATCTATTCAGTGACCAGGAAGAAAAATGTTTTCATATGGGGCCCTGAGCAACAACAAGCCTTTAAACAAATAAAACAGAAGATAGTTTATGAAGTAGCCCTTGGGCCAGTCTGGGAAGAATAAGATGTAAAAAAAGTGCTCTACACCATGACCTGGGAGAATGGACCCCACCTGGAGCCTCTGGCAGAAAGCACCAAGGGAGACTTGAGATCAGTCCATAAGGTTTTGGAGTCTGGGACACAGAGGATCCAAGCCCACCATGCTCCAACTGAAAAAAAATATATTGGCAGCACATGAAGGGGTCCAAGCTGTTTAGGAAGTGGCTGCTACTGAAGCAAAGCTCTTCTTGGCATTCTGACTGCCTACCCTGGGCTGAATGTTCAAACGGGATGTTCCCCCCTCACATCATCTAACAATGCTATATGTGTCGCACTGATTACACAATGGGTTAAAATAGGAAGCTTCTGTCACCCAGGTATCTGGAATCTGGAAGTGATAATGGACCAGCCCGAAGGCAAAGATTTTGGAATACGATCAGAGGAGGAGGTGACACATGCTTAAGTGGCCTCACTGTATAATAAACTACCAGATAATGAGAAGAAATATATTTTGTTCACTGATGGGTTCTGTTATATTGTGGGAAAGAGCTGAAATTGGAAGACAGTTGTCTGGAGTCCTAAACAAAGCTAAAGAAGTTCTTGAAGGAAAAGGTGAAATGAGACAATTTTCAGAACTGAAGGCCATTCAGCTGGATTTACATATTGTTGACTGAGAGAAGTGTCCAGTGCTCTACCTCTGTATTGATTCATGGATGGAGGAAAATGTCCTTTGGGGTGGCTACAGTGACAGAAGCAGAATAACTGGCAGCACAGAGTCTGGGCTGCTGCATTGTGGAAAGATACTGCTGCCTGGGTAGAGAAAATGGTTGTAAAAGTACATCATGTGAATGCCTACTTTTCCAGAATTTATGCCACTGAAGAACATCAAAACAAACAGCATGTGGATCAAGCCACTAGGACTGAAGTGATTCAGATGGCTCTTGACTGGCAACATAACAGTGAATTATTTTTAGCTCAGTGGACCCAAGACACTTCAGGCCATCAAGGAAGAGATGCAACACATAGATGGGCTCAGGATCAAGGGGTGGAACAGACCCCGGACACTACCGCATAATTTTTCCATGAATTTGAATCATTCACTAAAATTAAGGAAGTGAAACAGATAAAGTCTCTTTCATATGGAGGAAGATGGCTGAAATATAAACACAAGGAGGCCAGACATGTTGATTATATCACACTCCTACAAACATGCCATGACAAACGTTACAATGGTGTTTACAATGGCTGGAAATGTATCCTGTGCCACTGCCGAAAACTACCCTGGGCCTTGAAAAGCGAGACTTGTGGTGGTGTGGCACCCAGAAAGAATTGAGCCAGAGACTGTAGCTCATTCCTGAAACAAACTCATAAATACTTTGGCCAGAATGCATGACAATGAATGGTTATATCACATCCCCTATCATGCACAAGCCTCTGGAAAAAAATTGAATGATACAGTGGACTGTTAAAGACTACCCTAATAGCAATGGGTGTTGGGCTATTCAAATACTGAGACACACATTTAGCAAAAACCACCTGCCAATCTGCCAATTGAGCTGGTTCTGCTTTATCAAACCTCTGACATACTATAGAAGGAGACAAAGTCCCTGTAGCACACATGAAAGACATACTGAACATAAAGGGGAGGGCATCCATGGGATTGCTTTTTCTCAGGGATCTGGGTGCACTTAGTGGGTAATGTGGAAGAAGGGAGAACATCCAGTGTGTACCTCAAGGAGATTTGATGCTGAGTGAGAATAGATAATAATTTGAATTGTGTGATATTAACTGCTACATAGTACTGAGTGGTATAGTTACTATGGTTGTTATATGCCTAATCAACAGTATGACAGGAAGAATCACCCAGATTAAAGAATAAATTCTGCTGGAACCAGAATTGGCTTCTGCATACAATAATTCAACTGCATGCATCATCCTTCTTGCACTGAAGGACTATTATAACAGATGGAGCCTATAGTCACAGCCTAAATGAACTCCAAGGAAAATGTAGAGGGTTGGGCCAAAGAATGTGGAAATGATATATCAGAAGGCAAAACAGGTGATGGTAATTAGTTGGGATATATGGGAAACTGTGATATCTGAGCATGATGTAAATGTTATAGGATGGGTATTGTCCAGGATTCAGCTATCTTGTTTTGTACATACATATATATTACCATTACTGTTATTTCTCTCTTCCTTTTCAGTCTTAGCAAATAATTTTTATCTCAGCCTAAGATTTCTACTTTTCCTTTTCTTATTTTCTCTCCCCATCTCTCTTGGGGCAAAGGCTCTGTGGTGTTTAGCAACTTGCCAGGTTAAACTACAACCGAACCGTAACTTCTGTTGCAAAGTACTTTATGTTTGCATACCAATAAATTTAAACATAAAGAATATACAAATTTAAATCAGTCATGCAGGAAAAAAGCTTTTGATACCTATGGATACTCAGGAAAGAATGTATTCACATTATCTTCTTGAAAAGAAACAAATAGTTTGGGACAGACATGATCAGGTACTTCTATTCATAATATCTGCACGCAACTCTACATTCAAGCTTCCAGATTATATTTAGTATATGATAAGAAATGTTTACTGCTCTGAAGACTTGCCAAAGATTTAAAATTATGAAAATGTATACTGTACTACCACAGTACAATTAAACCAAAGCTGTCACAATGAATATCCATATACAGACAGCTCCTAAGTCACCTCCTTCTCCACTATTTCCTTTTTTTTCCCCCAACTTTCTAAAAAAGTCTAAAATATTGCTTTCTGTGACACAGGTAAAGCATATAATGAGGTGAGAAAGTACACTGGTGTGGTTGAGATAGTCCAGAATATGCTATATTTGATGGGCAACAATCAACAACAAAAAATGTAACTTCAATGTGGGGCTAAGAATGGCCCAGAAGAAAATTACTCACCTGTACAGAAAACCTGCATTTATATTAGGAATACTTAAATGGGGGGAAAAAAAATAAATAAAAAATAAAAGGGCACAAAAAACTACAAAGGTCAAGGTATCAGCTAATCATGTGCCACTGGAAAGAAAAGTTTAATTCACTTCATGAATATATACTATAACAAACGCATTTCTGCTCTGTAGCTGCTAGTATTTATTTAAGACAAGATGTTTGAATACATCTGCAAAAGATTTGATCCATTATAATCTCACATACTGTCTGTATGTTTGTACATGATACAGAAATATTATACCATAGTTTCTTACTTTCTTTCTGGACCACTAAGGAAATTTATCCAACAATGTGTAAAAGAAAAAAGGTAACAGCAACAAATATCAGCAACAGACACTTAATCATAAAAAAAAATCTGTCATTTATCCAGCCATCCTGAAGTGTATTGTTAGTAGCATAGAAGTTACAATTTTATGATGAATATTGTAAACGTTTTTGAAGGTCACAACATAAGGGTAGATATTTTTAACAGATACATCATAGGAAGTGCAGCAAAGCTCCATTTGCAATTCAGATGATGGCGCTGAAACTAAAACTCAGTCAATTTTCCAGAATGAAGAAACATGCCCATTCACTTAAAGAAAGAGAATGTTGTTGCAAAACAATTTATTTTGCTTTCTGAGTTCAACAGGAACTGAAAACCTCTTTCTGTTTTGGTGCATTCTTTCTTTCATTGGCAACAGACTATAATAATATCATGTTTTCATTTTACAATGGACCCAGCAGTTCCTCTCCCTAATAGCCTTCTTAGATTTTCAGTATCATTGTAATGATTACAAGACATGAATGTCTCCTGCAGAGTTTAAAGTGGCTTCAGTGTATAACATAACACATTTTTATAAGAAAGTGACACTTCCTTGTGTTTTCAGTTCTCCAAAATAATTTAGAATGTACATTATGAGTTCAAATAAATGTGTTAACTAATAAGACTGCAGTAATGTAAAGAAAGATTTTATTTTTCTCTTCAATGAGATCCTTTGTTAAATTTCTCTTGCATCTCATTGTAATATTTAAAGAAACTAATAAAATGTGTTGCAATTTAAATAGGCACATAAGAAAACAGTTTCAGATATTGAAGGCTGCTTGTAAAGTGAAAACATACATTTTGAAAGGAAAATAGTACATTGTTCTTTTGCTTAAAGAAGGCTTCACATTTTTACTCCTGAAACTTGATGAGGGCTGCTCGTAAAGTAATGCCTCCTATGTTATGTTAGCCCATGACATGGTATATGTTGGTGATATTCCTTATTCTAACATTCCTTATTTTGTTGCCACGTGACAGATGACAGAACAGGGGCAGTCTGACATGGAAGTGCATATGAAAAAAAGTGTGTCACTGAATGTGGAAAAAATAGTACCCACTGACATTCCTCAATGTTTGCTGACTGTTTCTGGAGACCAAACATGGCTGTGAGCAAAGTGAGGCAGTGAGAGATGTGTTTCAGCAGTGGTGATAGCCTTGTGAAAGGCTAGGTATACCTAGCCTTTACCCACCCACTCAATGATGATGTCAGTGTCTGATTGACAACTGTGAATTGATTTGTAAGTTATTTGAATACCAGAATATTGACTGGTTGAAAGTTGGACTTTGACTTGTTACTCTTCTTTATATACTCCAAACAAATAGCTTGGAGTCTCTATAAATCTCAATGATGTGTTCTCAGAGATTTAAAACTTCAAATGTTAAATTTGGACTGATACTTGTCCTTCAAGATGTAATAATATTTGAACAAAGACAAGATCAAATAGTTAAATGATGTAACAGGAAAGAAAATAGTAATGCTTTTACAGATACCCAAATGAAATCTTTTAAGATTGAAAGCAGTTAGAAAAGAGTAAGGCATGATAATTTAGGTAAAGAAAAAGAACACAAGAGCATAAATTCAGATGTACTAGTCATCCACTGGGGAGGAGATTTGTATATACACTCCCATTGTCTGAGGTGAAGTATCATATTAAGATAAATTGCAACAGACATGTAAAAGAATCTGAACCTGAATATGCTCAATAGGCTGATTAAGCCTCAAAAAGAGATAAAAGTAGAAGGGAACATAAACGGAAAACAAACAACAACAACAACAAAAAACATAAAACCTATTCAATAGTAGGAATTTGTAGGAAATCCAAGTAAAGTGCTGGTCTGTGCCACTGTAGAAACTAGAGATTAATGACAAATGATATCAAGAGTTCTGACGTGTGTATTTCCCTTTCTTAATTCATACTTCATTGCAAAGTTTAGCTTTAATCAGAAAATTGGTAAGATCATGGAGCAGATCCTCCTGAAGGCCCTACTAAGATACATGGAAAATAAAGACAAGGTGATTGACTAATGTTAACCATCATGGTTTCACCATGGGTAATTCATGCCTGACAAAGTCAGTGCCTTTTATGATGGAGTTACAGCATCGCTGGATAAAGGAAGAGCAACTGACATCATCTACTTGAACTTGTGCAAAGCATTTGACACTGTTCTTCATCAGATCCTGGTTGCCAAATTGGAGAAAAATGGATTTGATGGGTGGACGCATTCAGAAAGTTGCAGTCAGTGGTTCAGTGTTCAAGTGGGGACCCGTGACGAGTGGTTTTCCTCAGGGTTCAGCACTGGGACCAGTGTTATTTAACACTTTCATAGCTGTTGTGGACAGTTGGATCAAGTGCATCCTCAGCAAGTTTGCAGACAACACCAAGCTGAGTGGTGCAGTTGACAAGCTGGAGGGACGAATGCCATCCAGAGGCCTGGATGGGCTTAAGAGGTGGGCCTACGCCAACTTCTTGAAATTCAATAATGCCACCTGCAAGTTTCTGCACTTGGGTTCAGGCAATCCCAAGCACAGACAGATGCTGGACAAAGAATGGCTTGAGAGCATCCCGGAGGAGAAAGATTTAGGTGTGTCAATTAATGAAAGATTCAACATGAGCCAGCAATGTGCACTAGCACCCCAGAAGGCCAACCACGTACAGGATTGCATCAAGAGAAGTGTGACCAGAAGGTCGAAGGAAGTGGTACGTCCCCTCTACTCTGCTCTCATGAGACCCCACCTAGAGTACTGAGTCCAGCCTTGGAGCCCCTAGCACAAGAAGGACATGGAATTGTTGGAGCAGATCCAGAGGATGGCTACAAAGATGATCAGAGGGTTAGAGTACCTCCCCTATGAACACAGGCTGAGAGAGCTGAGGCTCTTTGGCCTGGATAAGAGAAGACTTCGAGGAGACCTTATAGCGGCCTTTCAGTACTTGAAGGGGGTATCCAGGAAAGCTGGAGAGGGACTTTTTAGAACGACAGGTAGCAACAGGATAAGGGGAAATGGTTTAAAACTGAAGAGGGTAGATTTAGACTAGATATCAGGAAAAAAAAATTCTTTACTGTGAGGGTGGTAAGACACTGGAACAGGTTGCTCAGTGAGGTTGTGGATGCCTCCTCCCTGGAAGCATTCAAAGCCAGGCTACATGAGGCTTTGAGGAACCTGCTCTAGAGGGAGGTGTCCCTGACTACAGCAGGGAGGTTGGAACTAGATAATCTTATAGGTCCCATTCAACCCAAATCATTCTATGATTCTATAATTCTTTATCAGTGACAGAAAACAATAAGAAGGAAAAAAAATTTTTAGTTGTTCTTCACCTACCTGTCCTTGATGAAACAGACCCAGACATGCCTAGACCTACATCTATTACATTTGAGAACTCGCAGTTTCTGGCTGAGAATGCAGGAATTGTGAAAAGGCAGTAAAATATAATAAGGTGGAGGAAGAGAGAAAAAAAAGAAATCAGTAACTGGAACATAATAAAATATGAATGGTAGCAAGTATAGAGCAATCAAGAACAAATCATAGCAACCCACCTGGAGCCTTTCAGCAGCAACATAATCATAAAAATCATAGAATCGCTTGGATTGGAAGGAACTGTAATGGTTATCTGTATCCAATCTCTTCCATGGGTGGAGTTGTCAACCACTATATGAATTTGTCGAAGGGCCCGTCCATCCCAGCCTTGAGCACCTCCAGGAATGGGGCATCTACAGCTTTTCTGGCTATGCCAGTCTATGCCAGTTCCTCACCACCCAGTAAGTAATAAAAAAAATCTTCACATAATATTTAGAGAGCTCTTTAGGTACTGGAAAGACACAGTGAGATCTCCTCAAAGGTTTTTAATTATAATGTGCTTCTATGAGCACTTCCTGGATTTCCTCATAAATTACAATTTGTATAAACCACAGTAGAAGATATTGTTCAAGGAATCTTAAAGGTGAAATCCACTTAAAGAAAAGGAATGTCATAATTTTCAAACCCTTCTAAAACACATATGTTATTTAAAAATAGTTCTTCAATTGTTACAATCTAATGACATCATGAAGTATTGAAATTGTTTTTGGAAAGATTCATTTCCATTTTTCTGCAAGTATTAGATGCATTCCCTGACCTTTGGGGTAGTATATTGGAGACTGTTATAAAATAAAGCACAATGAGCAATAACTTATTTTTTTCCTATTATCTCAACCATTTCACTTTTTTTTCTTTACAGTTTCTTAACAGAAAGTAGCAAAGAGCACGCCTCTGAATATAGTCCAAAATCATTCTGTGAGAACTCCTTTATGTACTTAAATGTACATCTGGACTATTTAAGATTGTTTCAAGTGAAGAGAACAGAATTTTCATTCCTCTATCAGAATGAGATTTGATCCATCCTGTTTTTCTAACTAGCAGAGGAAACCATTTGAAATAAAAACACTGTGATTCCATATGGTATATTCTGCTTTCTGTGACACCGGGAAAAGCATAATTTTGGTATCATTTAAGGACAAAAATGTGTCAAGTGGTTTTCCATATATTGTCTCCCTCAGTAGAAATCACTCTAATTTCAGTAATATAAAAGATATACATAACCTACAGAAACAAATTTGCTTTAAAATCATAAAAGAAAAAGATAACAAAGAACAGAGAGACCTATTTGCCTAGATGCACATTTTGCCTATATTTGAACTAGAATTCTTTGTTAATATAAAACAAAATTTAACATTCACAAATATTTTCTTTTATTTGCAGACTGCTTCATTTAAACGATAGCAAATCATGAGCAAACCCAAAGACTGTGCTTCAAAGATTTGAGAGAATGTTGGCCATGAGAGTACTTAATGTCTGGCAGATGTTCAAGACTAATGATATACTCCTCACTACAATTAAATTCTAACATCCTCAAAACTAAAAATGGGAACAAATTATATTCTAATGGATTGCACAAGCAAATATTGCTCGAAGTTTATAGATATAAAATATTTTGGATGTTTTCAGTTCATCATTTTAAAGCATTATATAGACTACTTGACTCCAGGTTGCAGCTTGTATTCCCTGATGCAAAACTTGCAGGTATTTATGGTTTTGTCCTGCAAAAATGATCTGTGTTGCAACTGTGTATACTTCTTGATAGTTCTTCAAAATAGTGAAGAGAACGTGAAAAGAATGATTTCAGAAACAAGACATAAGATTAAAATCTCAAAAATCTCACCTCCATTGCCATATAACCCAAAGAGTGTAAGTCCATCCACCATCACTTTATCCATATGCCCATTTCTATCCAAGACTATGCATTTTATGCAGATCACAAATGGAGAAAATAATAAATCGCATAATTAATTTGAACCCAAGTCCATTTTTAGAGCAGTCTTTATTTACTGCTGCTGTGCAAACAAATCAGGTTTGATTCATGACTATCCTCAGTCTGGAAGGCTTTATTTTTTAATAAATAAATGAAAAATTTTGTGTTAGATCTGCATATTTTACAAAGTGACTATGTTAAGTCTAGGAGTTATTAGTAATATTGATTTTGAGCTTTTCCTGAGAATATTTTCCACATATCCAGGAAAATGCCTGCCCAGCTCTCCTGCGTCCAACTTAGTCTATCAGATTTTAGAACTGTGATCTTAGTCCAACACAAAACTTGCATTAAGTGATGAAACTTAAAAGCTAGGTCATACTTTGTTTAAAAAACAACAACAAGACAGAAAGACAGAAAGAAAGACAGACAGAAAGAACAGAAGAATCATTTCAACCTATGCAGTTTTGAATCATCCTGTAACAGGACAACCATGGGATCAGGCCTAGCCAGCATGGGTTCATGAAAAGCAAATTCTGCTTGATCAGCCTGATCTCCTGATCTATGATCAGGTGACCCACCCAGTGGATGAGGGAAAGTCTGTTGATGTAGTCTGCCTTGTCTTCAGCAAAGCTTTCAACACTGTCTCCCACAGTATTTTCCTGGAGAAACTGGCAGCTTGTGGCTTAAACAGATATTCCCTTTGCTGGGTAATGAACTATCTGGAAGGCTGGGATCAAAGAGTGATAGAGAACAGAGTTAAATCCAGCTGATTGGTCACGAGTGGTGTTTCCAGGGGGCGGAACTGAGACATGTTCTGTTCAGTACCTTTATTGATTACTTGGATGAGGGTATTGAGTGCACACTCAGTAAGTTTTCAGATGACACCAAGTAAGAAGGAAGTGTAGATCTGCTAGGGGGTAGCAAGACCCTACAGCAGGATCTGGACAGGCTAAGGCCAGTGGGATGAGGTTCAGCAAGTCCAAGTGCCAGGTCCTGTATTTTGGCTACAACAACCCCAAGCAACACTACAGGCTTGGGGTAGAGTGTCTGAAAGACTGTGAAAAGAAAAGAGTCCTGCAGATATTGGTTGATGTTCACCTGCAAACAGCCAGCCTATAAGGCCAATGGCATCTTGGCTTGTATCAGAAATAGCACTGCCAGCAGGAGCAGTGATCATCCCCCTGCAGGGGGATGCATCACTGGTGAGGCCATGCCTCAAATACTGTGTTCAGTACCGGGCTTCTCACTGCAAGAAAGATATTGAGAGGCCCTAGAGCATCTTCAGAGAAGGACAACGAAGCTGGTGAGGGCTCTGCAGCCCAGGCCTTATGAGGAACAGCTAAGAGAGGTGGGATTGTTCAGACTGGAGAAGAAGAGGCTCAGGGGAGACCTTATCACTCTTCTACCTGAAGGGAGGTTTTGGCAAGGTGGGATGCAGCCTCTTCTCCCACATAACTAGCAATAGGATTAATGGGAATGGTCTCAAATTGCACCAGGGGAGATTCAGTCTGGTCATTAGGAAATTCTTCTCAAAGAGAATGGTCAGGCACTGGAATAGGCTGCCCAGGCAAGGTGGTTGTGTCACTGTCCCTGGAGGTGTTCCAGAAACATTTAGATGTTGAACTGAGGCACATGGTTTAGTGGGAAATATTGGTGATACATGAATGGTTCGATTGGATGATGTTGGAGATCTTTCCCAACCCTGGTGATTCTATGATTACCTTGATGTCGCTATAATTTGCCAAACTAAATGTATGATTAGGCTGTTTTCAATTGCAGATGGAGTATAAATTACTCACATTAGCACATATATAGGAATTAATATTACATTCTTTTAAACGGTGAAATATTTTTTTGTAATAAACTATATGTTGAAAGTTTATATTTAGCTAATGTAATCTCCTCCTTATTCAGTTTTCTACCATGTAAAATTTGTCTTAACATACACTTCTCTCACATTGATAAACCATATACAAGACACATATAAAGCAATTTTGTAAAGAAAGAAATATGCACTGGAGATTGTTTATAGAAAACAGCTTCATTTTTTACAAAGATTTTTACACTTAAAAATAAGGCAAAATATTAATAATTGTCATATAGAATTTAGTACCTGCAGTGAAATTTTGGTGAAAAAGCTATTTATGTTGATAATAGTTAGAACACTAAACTGTAAAATGTAGATGTCAGTGGAATATTTAAAGACAAATAGTAACTATTTCCTCTTGCCCTTAAATAAAAGGAACAAAAAAAAAAAAAAAAGAATATAATTTTTGTCTGTGGTAGTAGATTCATAGGCTCATCAGGGTAAGAAACATACAGGATGATCTATCATCTCTTGTTTACTCGTGCTATGAGTAATCTACAAAGATATACAAAGACAAACTGTGAAAAGGTAAGTTAATTCCTTGATTTTACTCCAAAAACAAAACAAACAAAAAAAAAAAGTAGAAATAATTATTACTCTAGCAGCTATCCCCACTCACAAACTGACCTAGAACAAAGCGCTTGAGAAGAGTTCTGTTCCATCATAAGAATGAAAAAGCAATCTATTCTGAGTAGATCTAGTAGACACCATACAGCTGGTGAATAGAAATTTTTCCTGGTACTTCTAATGAGCAGGATAACTACATAACTTTCTGTTCATCTAGACACACAGAGTGTATAGCGCCAAGCACAGTATATGACATCTTCACACATCACATAGCATCTGGGATCTAAGCAACCAATGTTCATACAATTACTGCTTTTACTGTTTTTAATGTTTCCTGACTAAAAGTAATGAAAATCATACTAAGACTAAAACTCATACAAGTATCACAGATCTGATAAAACATATATAAAGTACTAAATTAATCATTGTACAAAAATCCTATTGGATTCATGTTTAAAACAGTGTTCAGTAAAGAAGAACACTATGAATTTGAATTAGTTAGTTTCACAGCAGTGAAAACTTTAGATCATTAAAGCAATCCAGTGTTGTGTATTGAAATCTGTATTTCAGTGATATGCATTTAAGAGTGATATTTTGACTATGCTATACATAACATAGCTTGACCTCTTAAGTTATAAATACCCTTGATTATTTTAAGACAACAATAATATAAAATGAAAATATTTCTCAGCCTATAAAAAAAAAATATTCAAAATATCTAGGTCAAGAAAGTTGAGAGCATGTGGCAATAAGGTTAGTTTCTGATTAAATAGTTCCACAAGGATTTGAGGAAAGATTGTCTATACATCCTGTTAAAAGGGAGTCTTTGTTAAAATGTGCTCACATACCCATAACATCTTTTGCTTGGAGCATATACAAACTATTTTTCTCTCTGGTAAAATATTTTTTCCCTCCCACTTGTAATTTTATGTTTGTATCATTTCATAAGCTTTCTCTTCTGTTTTCACTTTCATTATAGTAGACCCATTCTCATCATCTGACAAAAAGCTCATATACATGGAGGAATTAGCTAATTTTCTTTTGAGGAGATAAGATTCAGTTCAGGAGATGTAAAACTCAAAAAAAAAAAAAATAAAAGAGTTCCTGAAAACATTGCAGAAGTCATGCATAAGTTAATTATTTTGTGCGTAATAACAATTTTCAGAACTAACTTTAAACTGAAAACATAGACCTAACGCAGACTGATAGGACCTATGTGATGACACTGTAATTAGAGGCTTCATCTCTAAAATCAGAACAAAACTCTTGCTACATAAATTTTGCCAAAATTCAATCTTAAGTGTGCAGTGAGTTGACTCAGCTATCAGTCAATCCTTTCAGACATTCCTCTGGTTCACTGTGAGGAAAAAACATTAAAAGAAGAAACTCCTGAACTGAGATATTGACAGTCCAGTAAGATCAGCAAAAGTCATGTGCTCAAGTAATCCAAGAAGAGGAAATAACTCACTGCTTCCCATCACAGGGGATGGGCTGGAAGCAGGGACTAAGCACAGATAACAGCTGCCTGGGAAGATGTTTGAAATGATAACATACATCTTCCCACTTTCAATATTTATTTATGATGTCACATGGAATGGAATATTCCTTTGGTCAGATAGGGTCAGCTGCCTTAAGTGCTCAGCTGCCTCCCAAACTCTTGCTCTTCTGCAGCCTATTGACATGTGCCTGGGCACTGAAGAAGGGCACTGAAGAAGCTAGCATGTTATCAGCACTGTTTTAGCCACAAATGCAAAGAAAAACACTCTATTGGCTGCTATGAATAAAATTAACTTCCCAATTTCCTCACAACCAGAATGAGTACAAAAATTAAAACTGTGAATTTGGAATCAAAATCTTCTACAGTTAGAAACCATTTAGCTCTAGTAACACCTAAATGCATATCCGGCTTGGTTTAACTCTTTCAAGTGTTCTATTTTGACAGTTTTGACTATTGAAAACCTAGAAAGGTGCTGCCAGCTTTTCTCCCTCAAAGTGTTTCATCTAGGAAATACTTTCAAAGTATGCTGGACTTAGAAGCATGAACTGGGAGGGAATTTGCACTCATTGAATTGTCACCTGCTATCACAGCCAGACTTATAATGTTCATCATAATATACTACTATCACATTACATCTTGAGAAGCTTATCCAGAAGTTCTACCTTACTGTGTTTAGACTGAAAATTAAATTTCATATATATTTATAGAAAAAAAAATTTTAACAGTTCATGCAAATCTGAGCAGTGGGTTGGCAGATTAGGAACCAGTGAAAGCTGGCAGTGATTCTGTCCATGTAAATGTTGAAGTGATAGGATGAAATGAATGGAAAAATCTGGAATTTTCATTTCTCTCTCTTACGAATAAAGACTTCAGTTATCAACAACATTATAAATAGTCACAAATATTAAATTGAAGTAAAGTCAAATTTTTGAAGTCAAAATTCTGAAGTTATTTTTTCCAATTGAAACAACTATCTGGTCTTATAATTTTGAAAGTTTCAACCACTGGTCCAGGCACAAACTGCTATAGATGATAAAAGGCATTTGAACTAAATGCAGGGATCCCACAAGTCTCAAGAGAGTTGGATATGTTGGTAGAAAAGGACTTACAGAATATCTGAAAAAAGGAGCATACTTAAACACATTAAGCAGCTTTGGAAATCGTGGAAAGATTACAGATAAAGTGGATAGAGCTGGACAAAGTTCTTTGAAAAATAAACAGAGGAAATCAAGGTTAGGGCAGGGACACTTAGATACGTTCCCTACTTCTCTGATGACACTCATTTGGAATTCAGAACAATTCACATAAATAAAACTGTTCTTCTTGAAGACTTGTAGAACTGCAAATGAAGTCACTAGGAGATGTGCTTTCAAATATCTGAAGTGCTGAATAATACTGAACATAGCAATACAGCGCCAAAAAAGAAAATCTCACTGCTTGTACTGATTTAGCATGTCATCCAACTATGTACACCGAACTATTCTGGAGAATAAATATCAGGTTAAGTTCCTGTATATATCTGTGAAGTTTTCAGCTACTACAGTGAATAGCACAGTAAAAAGGAAGGAAGGAAATAAAAACTGTGTTGCCAAAGTGAATTTGGAGAATATGTAGTAGGTAAATTA
Organism: Perdix hodgsoniae; assembly: GCA_035772895.1. Classification (NCBI taxonomy): domain Eukaryota; kingdom Metazoa; phylum Chordata; class Aves; order Galliformes; family Phasianidae; genus Perdix; species Perdix hodgsoniae. The sequence goes on along the minus strand of JAPSGF010000061.1, from coordinate 4,375,378 downwards.
CAGTTTTACATAAGACAGGTATCTAAAATACTGACTAGCTGCTCTTTGAGCAATATCACTCATCACCTGCACAGAACAATTCTGGGATAATACATCGGTGTTCAACATAAAAATAAACTGAGTACATGTGACAGAGAGCAATTACAAAGTTAGCAGGCATCTTATTTTTAAGTTTTTATCATTTTACTTTACAGGGTTAATAAGGTTCATTTAATGTGATTTTCTAACATAGAAATATACTTATGCCAAGTTATTTAAATAAAGTATCTACAGCCAAGAAATTCATCTCAATCTCCTATATGCTTTATCTACATAAACTTTGCTTTATGTCTGTGAGAGTTCAGTTTCAAACATATTAGAAACCTACTTTCATGAATTAATGTGTTAATAATAATACAGACATTTGTATTCAGACACCAGCTACCTCAACTTTAGGAACCTTTTTCTCACAGACTTAATTCATTATTATTACAGCTAACAAGTTTTCAGTTTCTCAATATCATTCTCTTGTATCTCTTATAATCCAAATAATGTATAACATAGCAACCTTTGCCTAACATCTACTACAGAGAAATCTTCCTGATTCTACTTTTGATAAAGTTCCATTAATTCTTCAACACAGATTTAAACCCATGAAAACATGATATTAAAAGGCTTTTTCATCTAAAGAATTTGATATGTTAGTACTAGCATCCAAGTATGTCCCCAGGATACAAGAAAATAGCAATTTTTCATCTTTTTTACAAGGAAAAGGATGCTTATATTTGAAAGATTTTGTAAGTAGATCTGTATCCTAACATTCCCAGCTTTTTCCAACATCACTACTTTTGGGAAATACACCTCTAATGTCTGAAAAATCAGGAATAGTTTGAATAAAACAGAACTCTGTTTGCTCAATGCAGTTTATCCTATTGTATCATTATAGCTCATCAACATACATTGTTAATTTACAAAGACATGCAAGGCTGTGAAACAATCAATCATTTCTAAGAGTCATGCTAGTGGTATTTCATTGCCGGGCAAAGTAGTCATAAAGCAATCACACTATTATTCCTTTAAAAAATAAAAAAATAAAAACAAAAATAAAAATTCTGTGGTTGGTTATTTTTGGGTGTTTTGAGAATAAAAGTTTTATGTTTAACAAAACAGAATTATCTAGATATGCTAACAGTCAAATCTAACTGAGTTAAAAAATATGCCTTAAATATACAGTTTTACAGCATCTGACATCCATAAATGAGAAATTCTGATGATTGGACTAGATGATCTTGTAGGTCCTTTTCAACTTTGTGATTCTATAATTTTATGTTTAGACTGCATATACACTCTGATTATAAATACACATTGACACTACTTCACTGAGAACTACACTGCACAGATTTGCACACTGATGTAGAGTTACTGAGAATTTTTCTTCCTACAGTGAGTGTGCCTATCAGTTTCACTAACAATATATACAGGAACAGATCCCCTCTCTTTAGATAACATTGACTCATATTATCCTTCACTAGCATGCAAAGTTTTTAGCTCGTTTATCAAAGTTCAGTAATTCAAGCTTATGCCAAATTAAATGAAGGCTTTTAAGAAAGTACACCAAAATCCATCCCATATCAAATATTAGGACAATTTCCATGCTACTGTAACAATTGAAGAGAAACTGCAGAATTAGTTGTGCTTCCCAGAGCTCTGTCCTGGGCTGATCCTGTTCAATACTTTTACCAGTTGTCCAGATACAGGAATGTCAAATGCCCTCCCTAAACTGAGAGGTGCTGTTGAGTCCCTGGAGGAGAGCAGAGGCCTTACAAAAGGATCAAGATATATTAGAATATTTGGACTAACAGAAATTATATAAATTTCAAGAAAGGAAAATTCTGGGTTCTGTACCCAAGATGGAGCAGTGTCGCATACAGGCATAGACTGGGAGATTAGTGGCTGGAGAGCAGCTCAGCAGAAAGCAATTGAGAGACGCAAGCTCAAGATTAGGCAGCAGTATGCTCTGGCAGCTGAGAGTGTAAACCATACTGTGGGGTGCATTAAGCACAGCATACATACTCAATCAATAAAAAGGGTTTTCCCAGCATATTTCACATTGGTACAGCCTCATCTTGAGGTATTGTGTACAGTTACGAGCTTCACAGTACAAAAAGGATGTTAAGGACCTTGAAAGCATCCAAAGTGGGGCAGCAAATGTGGAAGGCATGTTCTGTGAGAAGAGGCTAAAGACACTTGGGTTTCTAGTCTGGAAAAGTGACTTGGAGATAACCTGTGCTCTCCATAATTTCCTGAGGCAAAGAAGTACAGAACAAGATGCTAGATTCTTCTCTCCAGTACCATACTGCAAGGTGTACAAGAACAGCATAAAAACTGCATTTGGAGGAGACCAGATTGGAAGAATTTCTTTACAGTGAGGGTGGTCAAATACTGTTAAACACTTCCTTGACAGGTGGTTGAGGTCCCATGCTGTTAGCATTAGGAGACATTTGAATAATGCCCTTGATAATGCCCTTAGAGAAAACTTCACTGACATAACTGGAACTACAGCAATTCAGTCAAGAGTTCTCATTAGGTTTCTGACAGAAGAACTTCAGCAGAAGTAGAATTTCTTTCTTTGATGTTGAAACTCCAGAATCATAGGTCAGAAACTTTAACCACAAACATATCTTTGGGCTAATGATGAACAATAATTAGCTATACAGTTTATAGCAGATTATTCAGACAAAACAACAAATTAAACAGTTATATAATTATAACAATAAAGCCAATGTCAGTAAATGGAACTGTTGGATATATCTTACTGTTTCTTTATGTAGTACCAAATAGACATTCAATTTTAGAAATAAATTCATTTTTAGTAGTACAAGGTCCTAGATAGAATTAATTTTTGGTCGCTAGATAAAGTCAATGTCTATAACAGCACAAGAGCTTGGAACAAACTTTAGCACTGAGTTGAAAGTTCTTAAGAAGCCAACGTGATATTTGAAACATAATTATACACATACAATGTTAAGGGAAGACTTTTACTGTGATCAGTGGTACTGTAGAAAATGCCCTACTTCACTTCCGATGCTATTAAAAGTCATAAACTCAGACAAGTTTATTCTCTACATTAAGGATTTCTGTGTTGGGAATGCCATCTGTCAACAGTCTTTGCTACTCTGGCTAGATGGTGATGGTCTCAAGTACTACTGTTAATTTGATGATAGTCTGCGAGAATTTGTTGTATTGCATTTATTAGATAGTGCATATATTTTTCTCTAAAGTGATCTGTTTTCCAAAGCTGATTCATTACGTATTTTGCCACACAAATTCATTCCAATATAATAGTATTAAAACAGTACAAAAGTGTGAATTCTTCTCTTGTTCTTAATGTTACCAGAACCATAAACGTGATAGAGAGCTGCACTATTTAAAAGTCAATATTATTTTAGAGAAGTGGATACTACAATATTTAGTTTTTAATGAAAAAAATAAAAATGTATATCCAAAGTGATAGGAACTACTAACATCTGAATTTGAAAAGCAGGTACAACTACTTCATAAATAAGAGCTCTTGTTGTATTTTCTGCCTCATGGATAAGTGTAAATAGTAGATACGTAAATAGCACGTTGACATGTACTGTGCTATTTAAGCATACAAAAAACATGTTCTAATTCAGCAAAATATCAATATATTAATTTGAAGGAGGAAAATTTGCCACACACACAAAACAAACGTGAATTTGTTTTGTGCTTAAGTTTCAAGTCCTTGATAGAGATTTACAGAATTTTATTCTGTATTATTTTTTTTCTGACCTGAATCCAGTCACTTAAACCACTGTGATTTCCAATAGTTATGCTATGAAATATGGTTGGATATTATTGTAATAGGTTATTCTAAAACAGTAAGCAAGAGCCTGTCAACAGTTTTTTGTAGCAATGACTGCCTTTTTTGCACACATGTGCATCCATTTTCTGAATCATTTACAACTTTGCTTACCTTTAGATGTTTGATCAACAAATCAAATAAGCTAAAAAGAAAGCTTTGAGGCCTAAATGATGCAGCTGATCTGATTTTCATGTAAGTTATAAAAGTATTTTTTAAAAAGTGTTAGAAACACTTTTAGTACACTATTACACTACTACAACACTATTACTACAATCCATTTTTTGTGCCAGTTTTTTTTCTTACTCTGTTCTGGAGCTAACTATCAGTTCGTGGACTATTATGGCTAACTGTTGTGGCTAACTGTCCTAGTTTCAGCTGCATAGTAGTTGCTCACCACCCACCTGACTGATACCCAGCTGGACCCCTGACCAACAGAAATGAATGAGGTGAATCCCTTCAAAAACTCCTTTTGCATGGTGTCATATGGTACAAAATATCCCTGTGGTGAGTTAAGTCAGCTGTCCTTATTCTGTTCCATCCGAGCTCATTGGGCCCATTGCAAATGACTTTGGCTCTGTGTAACACTGTTTAGCCACAGCTATAAATATCTATCATCAACAATTTATTTTATTTTTTTTTCCCCCAGAACTAAACATAGGATCGTATCAGACACACTGAATAAAACAGTCCCATCCCAGCTGAAACTAAGACATTAATAATACCCACCTGCTGGTAAACCAACTGAGTATCTTCATTCTCTTGACAATAGAAACTAGAAAATGAATGCTTTGGAAGAAAAAAAATGAACAAGCATATAAATGTTTTTCATTTTCTTTTTCTGGGATATGAAGAATGTATATATAACTTTTCTTATATACTAAGGAATTTCTGCTAGTTTTGGGAACTACCACTACTCCTACCCCCAAAGTCAATTTTCATATTGCCTACTTAAAAAGTAAAATAAAACAAAACGAGATCAGAAACAGTCTAGAAGTAAGCATTTACAAGATTAATTCCCATGAAATACTCCTGTCATTATACAGAATCTTCAGTGTGAAGACATAGTGAAAACTGAAATTAACATGATTTCATTAAACACATTCAGTAAATTAAGTTGTTCAATTTTGCATTAAAATCATTAGTACCTTAAATGTAGCACAAAAGATATTTGGCATGTAGTGACAGGCGTTAGCATAAAATAGATATATATTACCAGCAACAGATATTGACATACACGTATGAAATAAGTAAATACACATGAGTAAAGCTATCCCTTTTCTTACTGTTTTTGTCTTATAGAATATTTGCCCAGTTTTTCAGATTTCTTCATGGATAATCATTTCAGCAGACTATTTTTAATGGTTGTGTCTTTTCAGCACACTGCTGTTTCAGTCCGAGGTTTGGCTTATCACTAGTATCTTGCCTTCCAAAATTACTCAGAATGATTTGTACTAAAATTAGACAAAATTTGAGTTGTTCTTAATAATATTTGAATATATTTACACCTAAAAAGTGTTGCTGGTCATTATGACAGGATTTCAACATCACTGTCAACAGTACAATAAGGGAGTTACTCCTTCACTACTGCTGCTATGTAGCACCCACTGTAAATACAAACACTTATGTATTTCTTTCTGACATACCAAAACTGGCCTCAAACTTATTTACACAATCAAGAGAAATACATAACTTGAAAAAAAAAAAAAAAGAAGAAGAAGAAGAAAAGAAAAAGAAAACTCCCTAAAAATTATCTTCAATGGTGCAAAGAAATACATAGCAACTGTAGAAAGAACTAGCTGGCTATATAAACAGGACCAGATATATAAATCAGTCTCCTGTGAGCTTCCTAAACTCTCTGACCAATAGAACACTATTCAGTTAAGTGGCAAGCAATTTATTTTTACTTTAATTTAGTCAATCAGGACCTATAGAGAATTACAAGTTAAAAACTACAGTTCAGATTTTCCATGTTCTCATCAAGTAGGAGACCAGTGTAATTCCATTAGCTACACCATTCAGTATCCAGTATCCATTAGCTACACCATTCAGTATCCAGAATGAGGCCCAAGTTTATGAGGAATAATAGGAAATGTACTATGAGAATTTTAATATGTATTATAATTTATTTAGAAACTATACCATGCTTCATTTCTCAAGTCATAATTTTAGTAGATATGAGGCCTCTTAGTCCTGTTCTTCTCCCAGATGCAGATGTAAATCTTTAACACTAGCCCCTATGCACCATACTTTGCCCAAGCACAGTGTCAGAGGAAGACTGCAAAGCAAAAATTATTGTGAGGGTAAGGGTTCCAGAACAGCTAAATACACTATATTTCATTTGTTTCTTTATTACATCTCACAAATAGACAGAGGCACATAGTGCTTTTAATTAAAAGTTTGAACATCACTCCTCACTAAAGAAAAATGCTGTGAGGAGAGCTGGTTAGTGATGAACAAATGTAGGATCTATACAAATATTTTTAAAAGAGAATGAATTCTCATATTTCCAGCTGGGAAATCTACTTAGTCAGGAAAGTATATTTTTACAGTTCAGCTAGAAAATCAGGGGCAAAGGCTGAACCTAGGGATGCAATCATTGGGTTTGAAAAAGTTTGACTTACACAAATGTAGACACAGGAGGAACTTTAAGAAGTCACTCCTCTCAGACACTATACCTTGACAATTCTGGTAGACTCTCATCAATCATATCATCACATTTTCTTCTACAAAGAGGATCATGTATTATTCATTACACAGCAATATTACAAGGTAGTATAGTAATGCCAGTGAATTTTTATCAAATTCTGTTTCACCACAGTCAGCCTTTCTTCAAGGCAACTTGTTAGTTGGCTGCCCATTTTTGATATATACACTTGAGATTTTTATGCTGATGGATTACTATCATCAACTAATTTTTAATTCAGAAGCTCACATTTGCTCCATTTATGCATATAAAAATACAAGAACTAAAATTTGTTTTTAACTGGATTCATTATTAATCAAGAATCAAAGCCAAAATTCCCTCTACTCAAATAATGAGAACCCTTCAGATTTTACCTTGTTCCTTTGTCAAGTTACCATGCATCTTCAAGTCCCTTCTGAGCAGACCATCAATAACTTTTCCTTGTTAACAATAAACAAGAGTAGTTTGTCAGTTTTTTTCATCAAATCATGAAAATTATCTCAAAAATGAATACATATCTAAAGTGTATTAAAAAAATAGGGAAATACTCAAATATTCCAGATAATTTTTAGATAAAATAAATACATTTATCAAAAAATAAATAAATAAATATCCACAACCAGACCTTGTTTAGAGGTGTACTATGTCTAACTCCACGGAATATCATAGTCCTGAACAAAAGCACAGCAGCAGTTTTTCAGTTGTCAACAGCTGCACTGGTGGAATTAGTCAACCACAGACAAAAAAAAATATCAGATAAGTGCCCATTTCTCTATGTAGATCATATAAGGACATGTAGTGTAACTATTTCAAACTTACATGTCTTCATCTACTAGTATCTATCAATTTTGTTATATGAACCCACTCTTAACTATTCTTAGTTGTCACCTCTAAGGGATTATTCAAGCACTGAAGAACAGAGATAACCTATTTTCATTCATAGGAGTGGTTTTGATAGAGCAATTTCAGTTTGCATAAAATGCAATGGGAGGGAAAATTGATTTCCTAGTCCAATCTTAAGATTGTTTCTCCTGTAAGATGGAGCGCTAATGAGTTAGTGGATCTGTAGATTATTGTCTTGTTTATGAAAAGAAAATCAATATCAGCATCTGTAGCCATCCAAGAATCTGTTGTCTGAAAGTTAGAAAAATGTTTCTGATGTGTAAATATAACATTTGAAGCAAGGAATCTAGTTTAAAACATTTCTGAGATCTTGGATGTGCTATAAAGTATCTCATACAAAACTATATTTTGAGATGACAGTCATGGGAATTAACAAAATTTGTTGTCAGACTAAGTAGAAGTTCTCATGTTGAATAAAAAGTATATAGTTTTATAAGGAGCTGAGAAGAAGGAAAGGAAGGAGTAGAAGGAAGAAGTGTATATTTTCCCTAAAAATAGATGCACATATATATATATTTAATAATGTACAGTTGGAAGAGTAGTGCAGTTAGGATGGTACCCTACAGATGTTATAATTAGAAAAATTGCTGTGGTGAACAAGAAGCAATCAAAGAAAACCTTACCGATATCCTTGGCAGTGAAAAACTCCAAAAAGGAGGGATCTCGAGAAAGAGATCCTTCCTTAGTTGCAGTTAGCCATTAAATGGGGTCTAGGAGGGATGAAGCCAGGCTCCATCTCTTCCAGTCACACAGGTAAATTGCCTTCACTTGCTGACCTAGTCCTTGCCTGAGGTGATCAATCAGTGGTTCAGGCCATGATTCAACAGTTCCCATACAAATAAAAATCACTGTGGTGGGAAAAAAATAAATAACTAAAAATAGAAAACCTGGTAACTTGCTTTTTACAAACAGGTATATCGCAAAAGTTGCACTGAAGAACTTTTTGTAGATAAATATCAAGGACACATAATGTGCAAATGCATAATGATATAGTATAAATCTCAAGATCCAAACAGAAAAAATGCATATAATTTAAAAACTAGATATAAATATAATAAATTTAAAAAATAGAAAAGGAAACAGGCAGTACTCCAGATTACCCAAGGGAGTCCTGATTCATCACCTCCCTATAAATATGTGACTGAAAAGTTACTTGGTAAAGCACATCTCCAAATAAAATGTTCAAGATTGTCAATATGGTTGTAGAATGATTTTCAGTTTAACAGTTATCCTTGACTGGACTATCTATCTTTTCTGCATTTTATTGCCATAAAAAAGTAGTTGGATTCTTTGTATGAAATTGACACAGATAATTAAATATTTATCATGTGACTTTTATTCAACATTCTTGTAAATATTTTTCAAAATATAGTGAACAAGTCTCATAGTGGTTTAAGACTAAAATACTTAACACCTTGATATGCATGGTGATACCACTTGTTACAGCACTTTACAGATCCTGCATGCGAGTTCAATCATTCTGAAAATAATCTGCTTCTGGAATTTCTGTGTCTGCTCCTAAGAAACCTAACAGTTGTTGGTAGGGCTATTAAAGTAAAATGCAAGCAGGGAAAACACAGGTGAAAAAAAAGCACGTTGGAACTTGATCCAAAATGCTGATATTTCACTTCACCTTGGAAACTCAAGTAATTAGAGACCATGGACTCCTACTTCGAAAACCAGCTACCTGGAATAAATGTTTTCATGCCAAACATTTCTCCATCTTCAGAGATGATGTACAAACCAAAACCACTTCTGTGCAATTTTCTCCTTCTAATTCACACAACCATCAGATCAAGCAGGAAGACTTTGTACACGTTGACCATTCCTCTGTTCATAGCGCACCTGAGGGAAGGATTTCCTCTGGGTCACCTTATGCAAGACAGAAATTGGCCACATCTTTTAGGTGGCAGGTGAGTTGTCAGATTGAAAATATGTAAGTGCCACTGCTACTATTTCCATCTCATCTAAGGCTTCCTAGAAAGATTCACATCCCAGAAGAATACATGACACAGATACATACCATTGAAACACAAATCAGATATTTCTGTTTAATTAACATAGACCTCAATAACAGCAAAAGCTAGTTTATACTTGCCATGTCAAGAACACAAAATTAATATGACTTTTTTTGTCTTAAACATAAAAAAGATGCCCTTCAATGAATCACAATTTTTTTTTTCAATTTTCTTCCACGTTACTTTACTACTATGTTCTGTATTATTCTTTCAATTTAAAGCTTTACCTCACATGCATATTCTGTATCAGAGTGTAATTCTACATTATTTATATTCAGGAAACATTTTTTCCTGCAATTTTCTCTTTTGGAGGGAAAAAAAAAAAAGAAAAAAAAAAAGGAGAAGAAGAAAAGAGCACCAAAGCAGAGTGATAAAATCTTTTTTATGAACCATATCTGGAGATACATTGTTTTGAAATACCATCATACTTCATTATTGCTTCCATCAAGAAAAATATTTCTGTCATTTCCAACAATTAATACTGAGAAGTTTTAATCACATACAATCCCAATCAAGTTACTTTTCTGATCCTCTTTATCTTTCTCTGTCATTTTCATGACTTCTTGTCCTGTGGGTTTGAAATGCACACTATTATTAGCTCATTAGGTCTTCTAGCCTCTGGCTCGGTAAAGAATGATTCACTATATTTCTTAGCCATTGACAGTTTCAATTCCTTAACCTCTAAATTTCCCTTGATAGATAACTATGCCTTACCCATTCTTATTTCAGCTTTCCAGAATATCCCTTGTCACTACGTTCTGAAGTCTGCACCATAATCCTGTACATAGCAAAACTAAATAAGTATAATTTTCCCTTGTCAGTCATATTTTAATTCAAACAATTTCTTCTTAATTCATTATAGATTCAACTAACTGCCTGAATTGGTTATTTAATATTTAATAATAAATGGTTCAGCTTCTAATTTTCAGTTTGGAATTTTGGATTTTGATACATCACTTCTGCTTAAAAAGCTTATAAACTGTTTTAAACACAAACAAAATAAAATAATGAATTATCTATGAAAGTAAGTGCTATCTAATTTGCTGCCAATTGCTTAAGTTCACACAAATTATAATTTTCTAGCTAATTTACTAGCAATTTTGATGTTGCGTCTAAAATCTGTACAGTACAAAATTCAAAAGGCTGAGCTTACTCCCACTAAGCCAACTGGAAGACTACGTTTCACTGTAGTGCTACGAAGACAAAGATCACTGTCTCTCTTTTTTATTGTACAGCTGATAATTTGGTTCACTCCAGACACTTAATGCTTATCTCCTTAGTTGCTTTAGAAATTGGTTCCTAAGTGAGAAAGCATTTGGTAAATTCAAGCTCCAATTATTGCACTACTGAAGCATATTCTATCTCATTTAAACTCAGAAAAGTCTGCTTTTCATTCACAAGATTATTTGCATTTACACAAGGGGGAAAAAAAAAAAAATGGAAGGATATTTTCTTAGAACATTCAGGGGTAGATATTTTTCTCTCTAAGAAGTTCAGTTCACCTGTAAAGTCAGTGCTAATAGCACAGTATTTTATGAAGAACTTTTGGAAATTGGCATCAGGAATGGACATAGAATTGCATTCATATTATTACAAAGGCAATATTCAGAAATATCGCTCTTTCTCAGTCAATATTCTTGTACATTCACACAGTTTTCTGATCTTTGTTACAATTTAAGTTATTCAAGCTGTCTTTAACTCTTCTTCCAGTTCATGGTTACAATAGTTCAGGAAACTGTTGTCTATTTTATAACACAAGTCCATGTTTCAGAAGGAAAATCTCAGATCTTTCTCTGAGTTAACCGTAGTAGACTTAATTTTGTTTAAACAGACCTTTAGTATCATACAATTCAAAATAGATCCTCTTTATTTAACTTTTTGCATATTAACACCATTCTACTACTTCTCTGGAACTTTATCAGTGTTGCCTAGATTGATTATAGCAATGTACCCACAACAATGGATTCTTATCTAACTCTCTTCCTACTCTTGAGTACAAATCACCCAGTTTTGCAGATTATTTAACAAGTCTCTATATCTTTCAAATTAAAAAAAAGAAAAAAGTCATTGATAGATCACGTAATATTGTAATACCTCACAAACACAGAACAGTGATATTAAACTGGCTCTACATCCAGCAAAATTACTGTTTATTGTCTTACCTATGTTAGTATGTAAATGAAAAAGTATGAGAGAAGAGAGAGGGATAGAAGAATTTGTGTGGAACTTGGTGTTATTAGATGGCCCAGAGGATATTTTCACTCTGCCCTTTTTAGGCATACACCCAGAAATCAGCTCTTTTCCACCATGTTCAGACTCATTCATCCAGATCCCTAAGATTTCCATCTCAATCACTGCTTGGTACTTAGAACAAGACAAACAAAAGAAATCAGAGTATTTTGCTTCCCTAATTACCAAAATATCTCTCAGTGACTCTGTAATGTATAAACTACCTTGGTTTAGACTTTCAAACACTCATTGGTATCCTGTGATTTACAGCGTCAGAACACAAAGAATCTATTTACAGTAAAAATATTTATAGAAAGTACTAGATCTGATAAGGTTCCTTCAAGTACATACAAGAAGAAAGGAGCATATTTTTGCTGTTACACACAATATGTGATTTATTTGACAGTATATTAACACCTAACAGATTACTTTACTTCAATAAATCTTATCCTTCATAAAAAGCTGCATCCTTTCAAATCCTTTGTCAACCAACCTGCAGTTTCAAAAAGGAAAAAAGTTGTATTTGGTGTAAGAGATCTAACTAGTATCCATTTATACATGGTCTTTGATAAGATCAAACACGTTGTGACTAGTACCCAGATATTCCAGCAGTAAAAATTCGTTAATTACCTTGTCTTGAAACTTCTTCTCAGACATATATATTGTAAAGGAAAAGATACTATCCAGTGACAAGTGAAAAGCTTCAGTGGGCCCATATGAATCTAATGAAGTTCAACAAGGCCAGGACAGTCCAAGATATGTTTTAAAACATAGGGAAGAACTCCTTGAGAGCAACCCTGTTGAGAAGAACTTGGGGATTATGGTGAGCAAAAAGCCTGACATGAGCCAACAGTGCACACTTGCAGCTTAGAATGCCAACTGTATCCTGGGCTGCATCAGTGGTGACACTGCTAGAAAAAAGAGGGAAGTAATTGTCTCCCTCTGTTCATTCCTCAGAAACCCCATCTGGAGCCCAGGACTCTGATCAAAGTATAAAGAAAGCCATAGAACTATTGAAGCAGTTGTGAGAAGGATCAGGGGTCTGCAGCATCTTTCTCATGCACAAAGTCCAGAGGAGCTGTGTTTGTTCAGTCTGGAGAAAGAGAAGTCTCTCTTTCAGAGGAGATTTAATTAGAGGATATGGGGAAAATTTTCATTCAGTGAAAAAGGTGCTGTAACAGTTTTCCCAGAAATGTTACAGAGGTCTTCTCCATGAAGATATTTATGGCCTGCTTGGATTGGGACTCTATGCAACCTGACCTAGCCTGGATCTAGCACTGGGCAAACCTGCCTATGGCAGGGAAGTTGGAACTAAATTATCTTTAAGATCCCATCCAACTAAAGCCATTCTATGTATGGTTCTATGACTCCCCTCAGTGAACAGAGGAAGATGAAATGATGGTTGGGGTGAGCTCTTAAGACTTCATACAGACACATTCTGCCATTGCTTCACACAGTGTCCCTCCTAGAGGGTACCATCTCTCCCATCCAGATACTGTGCGGGTTTCCCACGCAGATCCTCCTCCTCCATCAGCCTCTCCTGGACTGCAGAGACCTGTTTCTCCCTCATTTTCTCACTTTTTTTTTCCCTCCCCTTTACTGTTGCACAGTCGTTTTCCCTTTTTTCCCTTTATTAAATCTGCTCTCAGGAACATCCCGTGTCACCCATGGCTCTGCTCTGCACACTGGTGTGTTTCTTTTGGAGCCAACTGGAGCAAGCTCTGAGTCCCTCACAGAGGCCACCCCTCTAGTGCTGCACTACCAAAATCTTGCTACGTAAGGCCACTACACAGATACAACTGCAGAGCCAACCTATTCTTCCTATTGCAGAATTACTTCATATGATAATCATCAATACAATAGTTTTTTAATACAACACAAAAATTATTCACTGTGGGAGCTTAATAACAAATAAACACAATTGTATGAGATGTTTGGGGGGATGTATAAATAAAGACAGCTGAACAAATACGTCTGGACCCATAGCACTGTAATACTGCTTTCAGGTTTACTGGTTACGTTACTAAAATATAGGAGGCTATCATTATCACAAAACAAATGTTGTGAAGACAAATGAATCTTTTAGTCCACTTACTGAATCATAAACAAAAACCTCCTCATACGGCTATTGAATGAAATGCTAAGAGCAGAGAACTATACAATCTACCAAATTACTAAGACATTTTAGCAGAGCTACCATCAGAAGCTGTATAAATCAAAGATAATGGCTTCAATAGGAAAGCCTTCTAAACTTCTAACGGGAATGTCTTTTTCCCTAAGGTTGTGCTGTTAGATTTAGATATTTCTAAATCTTTAGGTCTTTGATGTAGAGCATACTTAAATGATTATAAAAATCTCATCTGGAAAACTCTCTGGAAATATTTCCTGAGGAGTTGATTGGATCTTTCTCTTTTGGAGGCTTAGATCAGTTTGTTATACTGTTATTCCCTCCTTTACTCTGCCAGCATTCTGTTGGTAGGTAAAGACGTCAACATTAAAAGCTGGATCGTGCATCTTACTATATTCTGATGAACCATTAAGCTTTTCTTCTTAGAACATAAGTTAAAGACTTCAACTGGTTTATCACTATTCAATATATGCTGTAGTTAGAGTAGCTGCTAAATTTGTTCTTGGAAGTCAAGAGATCAGTTACATAAATGGTTCCAAAGATAATTTAAAGAAAATCTTTACATTCTAACTAACTACTATAAACTTCAAGTATATTTGTATATTTTTTTCTCATATTATTTCAGGACACTCCATAAAATTCAATAGTAAAATGACTGTACAAATGAACTGCATTTGCAGCAATTGCTTGCAACATTAGAAACAGTCTAACACAAAAAGAAAACATGAAGGTTATTCTATACATTCTAAGGTAGTTGTTCAAAAGATAAAAGTCATTTTATCCATTATCTTAAGGGTATTGTAAAGTCTAATTAGATAAGGCTTACAAAGTACTTTGAGACACTCGAACTGTGAGTTGAATATCTGCAAGAACTTGCTCTATTTTTAACATTAAAGCCAGCAATAGTCTAATTATATTTAGCATTAAAATCTAATAGCAGATAGGAGCCTGACTTGTGCTCTGACCTTGACTTGTACACATTTCTGAACCACATAACTAAATCTACCAGCTTAATATCACAGAATAAAATACTGCAATAATGATCTCAAAAATTTACCTGAGTAACAAAAGTTCTGGCACACAATAAAGTTTGCTTTTTTATTCCGTTTGGAGTTTTTTAAGATCTTTTTATGTTGCTGAGGATGAATAAATTTATGAATACATAATGGTGTCTACACATAGCATTAGAAAATGTTAAATAAAGTATGTAAATTAAAAGAATTTAATGATGCCAGAGAGAAAACGATCATCTTGTTCATTGAAGATATGGAAATTAAAACTTAGTCATCACAGAACTGCAGAAAATATGTGTCCTCCATCTACCCCACCCATTATTACCATCAGCTGCTGCCATCTCATGCTGCTACATCAAGCAATGTGGCCATAGCAGTGCCCTGACTAAGGGCCCCTCAGCTTAATTAGAGTTTCACCTACTGTTTTGTTAACTCCTATGATTAGAAATTTCAGAATACCTCTTAACAACAAATGCTGTCAGAATATGTCTGCATATGAAATGAGTACTTCCTGAAATTAGTTTCTGCAACTGCTAAGAGTAAGCCTTCTTTGACTCAGGGGAAGTCAAAGTATAGAACTACCCCATCTAACTCCATCGTGTTAGCAAACACGAGGGAAGCCTGATATACTGACTCTAGTTAATCAACATAGGGTGTGGTGAAGGTCCCTTGGCCAAATTCCATGATCATCCCACAGGATATGGACTGATGATATTTTTGCTAATTAACTACCTTGGTTTTCTGAGTGAGTCCTTAGCCATAAGTTTTCTACCTTTCTGTCAAAAACATGTTTTCAAGTAAGCTTTGCAAGATAAAGATGTGTTTGACTAGAGACACTCAGCCTCCACCTGAAAGTTAAAAAAAATAGTATAAAGTGGCTTAAAAGAGAAGAAATCTGGGAGCTTAGTGGCTGAAAGATACCACTGCAGACAAGCTGAGATCAGTTGACTCATCTCTCCCCTCTGCATAAGGATGCATATTGGGTAAAACCGACACACATGGAAATTCGGATTCATGCCAGAAATACAGAAATTTCTATAGAGTTATTCCATGATTTAATGCAATTGTACTCAGTCATGTTATTTATCATGTTCTTGGCTAGCTTTTCCATGCTTTGCAGAGAGCATATTTAGGTCCAGCAATCCAAAAGAATCCATGATCTTTTTATTTAATAAACTATACTATTCACTAATATAACCGTGAGAACATGGTTCTCCTTAAAAGAGGTTATACTCCTTAAAAGAGGTCATAAAAGCCCACTTTCATTGAATGAATAGCTGTTGTAGCAGAGTACATAGTATATTAGTGGCATACGTATACCAAATAAGTTCACATTTGCTTCTCCTGGAAATTATACCTTCTATTCTTATACCTTATTCTTATACCTTCTATATCTTCTATTTAAAGACTTCGCCAAACACCTTTTGGGGAACTCACCTTCCCTTAACTACAGATTGAAAGTGAATATTTAGTATTTGATTTTATAGTAATTAATTTCAAGAACTTTTTTTGCTATTAAATTCAAGAGATTGTTATTGAAATTTTTCTGAACACCATTCAATTTCTGTCTCTGAGGTCTCGATCTCAATTTAATTCAGACAGTGAAGTTCAACCAGCAAGAAAACACCCAATGTTCCCTTTGCTTTGTGTGCTGTTCCTTTGATATATAATTTGCAGAACCGGCATCAGTGTGACAGAAAATGCACTGATTACTTCAGAAAACCCACAGAAAACCCACAGAAAACCTGGAGATGCATAATGCCCTTCAACACAACTAGAGTCTCTGGAGAACAAGCCATCTTAGTCTTGCTGCAAAAATTCTGACTTTAAGCTTCCATTCATCCATCATGCTTGCAATTGCATTCATGGGACTGTGAGAATTACTAGAAAAAATTTCTGCCTGTACACCATGTCTACCATGGTTCCTTTGGTGGGAAAGGTAAACAGTTTACTTTGGAAGGTTTCAGCAAAAAAACAGTGCCCTTTTCACACAGAATAAGAAGAGCCACTACAAAGTATGACAGAGATAAAAAAAAAATCTTTGTGGAGTCCCTGGGAACAGCTGGAAGCTGGGGGTTGAGCTAGAAGGATAAAAAGATTAGAAAAGAAGATACGAACTGTGAGAATGAAAGTGGTGCCACTGCAAAAAAGCCATTAGCATGGAAGAACAAAATACAACTCCACCCTGCATAACTAGAGAAGACTGGGGAACACTTTGATTCTGTGCAGTGTATGATGGAATATTATCAATGAAACAGACCAGTGTGTCGTTTGGGACAAACAATACAATTAAGCATTTACATAGATATTCTCCCTTAAAAAGGTCCAGTTTTAGTTCAACTTGTTAACAACAAATACGAAGTTTACAGATTTCAAGAATCCAGTAAAGATGCCAACCTGAAAAATCTATAATCATGGTATTTAGAATTCAGAGTATCAGCCATTTCTGCTTTTATTTGCAGTGTTATTTACTAAAAAATTGACAGTCTCTTTCAAATTCACTCTTCACTCTGAGAAAAGATATGTCTATCTAAACAGCTGTCTCATCCTGCATACAGATATCTGTTCAGAACAGAACACGACGTCTTACTCATCTATTCCTCCAAACTTTAAATAAAGCTTGAAAACCAGCAGTTTGCAAATATGCAATAATTGTTGTAAATAATTTGTAAAGTCACATTATATAGAATCATATATTCAAATTGAGGAGCATAGCAATGATAACAGTTCTCTACAACTAATCTTAAAACCGCTTTGAAAATATTATTTACTGAGTCTATTCACATTCATGTGCCAAGCTCCACTAATGTACTCTACTTTCTTTAGCTTGCTTAAATGCTGCAATTTTTATTGTTGGTTGAATGCTAGAACAGAACAATCCTTCTGGACTAGATCCTTCTGGACCTTGTCAAATATTCAGTTTTCAGTTCCAATATTTTTTAATCACTGAATTCAAAATTCAAAATAGAATGATCTTGCAAAGATAAAATCTAAAATCATGACAGTGATGAAACCCAAAACCACCTCAAAATTAAACTTTTCAGAAAAATAGTCAAAAAGGTTAGATAAAACTCAAAGAGGAAAGGATTACAAGGATAGGGAAAAATTAGTTAATGGGGAATCCAGAGAACATTTTTTAGAAGAGTCCACCTCAAAATTAAACTTTAAAAAAAAATAGTCAAAAAGGTTAGATAAAACTCAAAGAGGAAAGGATTACAAGGATAGGGAAAAATTAGTTAATGGGGAATCCAGAGAACATTTTTCAGAAGAGTTCAAACATAAAAATTGTGTGTTCTATTGTATTATGAAACCTTGGAGATTAAATGCAATAACTGACGATGAAGGAGTTCCTTTTTATTATGAAGGAAGTTTATCTGAAAAGCGAAATAGACGAGAAAGCAACAGCTAAAGAATACTTGAAGGGCAGTTTAATCTTCTATTAATATGCAAATTGAGTTCTTTAGGATCCTACAAAGCGTTGTGGGTTTTGCTGACTTTGTTTTTGTTTTTGTTTTTGTTTTCCACGGGCTATTTAAAAAGTATTTAACTCTCCCGAAGGTCCTTCCTGTATGAATCCAAGTGAAACACCGTATTTATGCTAATTCCCCAGATACTACCGTGCCCCTTCCTTACTTTTATTTTTTTAAGTTATTATAACATGGAGTTTATTGAACCATATTTGTAAAACATTTCAGAGCAGATTTTATTCTAAAAATCTTCTTTAATAGAGCTGAATCCCTTGTTGATCTGTGTTATCACATGAGGATGGTAAGAAAATCATCTTGACCCAAAAGAAAAGAAAGAAAAAGACTGTGAAAAAAAATTCATATGAGATTGTAAACAACACTGGACAATTTTTCTTAACAATAAAACTTAATCACATAGGTGGGTCTGCAAATAGGGAAAAATATTCCAAATACTAATACTTTTTCTAATCAGTGACATCTTAAAGAGGAAAAAGAAAAAGAAAAAAAAAAAAAAAAAAACACCTCTACCTCTATTGGTATAAATTCAAGAACACATTTCCTGATTTCCTCTAAATCTAGCCAAAAATGCTGCTTCTATAGTGAAAATAAATAAAAATAAAAACACCAAAATATTGCTTACTGTCATTAAGGTGGAAGAGCTTGGAGGTTTTTATTTGATTGTTGTATTGTGTATTTGGGATCCTTTCACCTATTTGGACTGCAGCAAGTCAATCAGTTTTCTCTCTCCACCTTCTCTAGAGAGATAGAACAAACTTAGGAGCCAAAATATGCCTCTCTTGCAAGAAGACTTGTTCATCTCAGGGTTTTTTCATGAATAAGGAAAACGGGATTAGGTTTAAAAAGTCTCTGTGGAAGTAGAAATCAACATGAAGTCTAAACCCTGTTTGTCGTAAAGGTCATTAATAATTTTGATCTGATTCTACTGTGAATCCTCTTTTTCACTGATCCCATATGAATACCTTCCAGCTCATATGCCTCATTAACGAGAATCTGGGATATGGATCTCTTTTAGCACAGATTTCTATGAGATAGGGATTACTCCATCACAGTGAATACTTTTGTGCAGCTATAAAACTGGTAAAGTAAGGAGAATCCCTGTCAACATGTTAAAAGAGTGTTACATTACCTTTTTGTCTGTGGGCATATTATGGAAAGTTAAAAAGAATTCCAATGGATGATCATGGAAAGAAGACAGCCTTTTCTAGTACTAGACCTGTCATGGTTTTACGTTTTTTGGTTTTCAGTATTCCACATCAACACATCATGTAGTGCACTGGAACTAAAGTGTTAATACTCCAGCTCCATGTACCTATCCCTGTACATGACGGAAGTCATGGGATCTGACCCTTCCAGGGGGAGGGAACACTCACTTACTGCTTTGCAGTGGGCCCCTGGAGGTTGCGTTTTCCTAGCCATCCCAAGACTTTCAGGTTTGACTTGGTCTCGGGAACTCTCTCTCTCTCCTATCTTATTTCATTTATTAGTCTCAATTTCAATTACATCTTATTATATTGTGTTATTTTGCATTTCCAATATCATAGTTAGTAAAATAAGTTTTCCTCCATAGATTGTTGCCGCTGTTGTTTTTCTTCCCCTCCTTCCTTCCCATTTTGTGTGGGGCCAGGGTGGGGCCAGGGTGGGGCAGGGGCAGGGGCCTACTGCCCCCCTGTCACGGGCATAGATTGATCTAGTTAACGCCGTGACAAGACCATAGATTTAGAGATTAATTTGATTTATTAAAAGTAAAATACAATACATTTTATTAAAAATAAAAGAGTGAAAAATAAATAAATCCTCTAAATAGTATATCTCTTCTTGTGCTGACATTTTTGTTGTCATTCAATTTAAGAAAAACACACGAGAATGATAATAAAAAAGCAGCATACATTCTTCCTTCTGGAAAATACATATTAATCACACAGAGTTATTTTTCAGGCTCTTCAAGGGTACGGTAACAGTAAGTAAACAATAAAAGTCACACATGAAAAAATAGATAGTATCATAGGAAGTAAACGTGTTTCTTTGGAGAGTTCATGTAACATTACAAGCTGCACTGTGGACTAGGAAGAAGAACCTAATGATTTTGACTCAGTTATAGACATAGCTGTGCTTTCAGAGAGAAAAAAAGAAAAGGACAAGTTTTTGAAAAAGCAGGAGGAGGGGGGGGGGGACTGGAAGGGTACAGGAAGAGTAAAGGCAGGATTGCCCAAGCTAAAAGC
This sequence comes from Perdix hodgsoniae, assembly GCA_035772895.1. Classification (NCBI taxonomy): domain Eukaryota; kingdom Metazoa; phylum Chordata; class Aves; order Galliformes; family Phasianidae; genus Perdix; species Perdix hodgsoniae. The sequence goes on along the minus strand of JAPSGF010000061.1, from coordinate 4,354,832 downwards.
CACAGACAGTGAAGGACAACTGTGAGAGTGATAGTAGTTGTTTAGAATATTTTTGACAAAACAAACAGTTTCATCAAAATTATTTAAAATATAGCCACAATCAAGCCATTCAGTTAACATTACTTTATGGAATATATTAATATGATCAGATATTAGTGACATAGAGTGATTTTCATACCCAGTAGGGGAAAACTTAAGTATAAAGTGCAGAAGTGAGCAGATGTGGTAGATTGAGTGATCACAGATAGGAAATGTATTGATAATGCATTTCCATAGTCAGCTACATTCACCCGTGGGCACACTTAATTTCACACCAGGACCTCTCAGTACAAAGACTCTGCACATCATAAATCCTTAAAATCATAGAATCATAGTCATAGAACTATGAAATAATTTGTGTTAGAAATGTCCATTAAGGACCCTCCTGCAACAGACAGGGTTGCTAACTGCTAGATCAAGTACTAGATCAGATTGCCCTAGGTCCCAGACAACCTGGCCTTGGAAACCTCCAGGGATGGGACATCCACAGCCTCTCTGGGCAACGCATTCCAGCATCTCACTACTCTTTCAGTAAAAAACTTCCTTCTGACATCCAATCTAAATCTCCCCTCTTTAGTTGAAAACCATTCCCCCTTGCCCTATCACCACCTTCCTGTGTAAAAATTTTATTCCCTCATGATCATAAGCTCCTTTAAAATACTGGCAGGCTGCAGTGAAGTCATCCCTCTAGCTTCTCTTTTCTAGGATGCAAGCCCAGCTCCTTTAGTCTGTCTTCACAGGAGAGGTACTCCAGCCCTCAGATAACTTCTGTTCTATTCTGACCCTCCTCTGGGCCTTCTCAAATGTCACGGAGCAGTTTTGTCACATCTTAGTGTTTCTTAACTTAATGCTTGCACTGAAGCTAGCAAAAAAAAATGGTGCCATCCTATTTTATGCTCTTAAATCTGTCACAGTAGTGTTTGCACTTCCCAGCTGAATGGAGGCTGAACTTGCCTTGTATGAAAGTAACTTTTGCTAGGGGGAAAAAAAAAAAAAAATGTTGTTGTTATTAGTATACTAGTTATTAGTATCTTGATAAGTAATTATTTAACCCATGAAAAAATGCAGCTTCAACATTCACATTCAGTCACAGTCTGCCTCCCCCCCTAGGCAAAACTATGCTGCCACAAATTCTATGTTTGAAATTGCTTATTATTATATGATACCTGATATTTCTGCAGTAATTCTGCACAGGAAGAATAGATTGGTTCTGCAGCTGTATCTGTGCAGTGGCCTTATGTGGCATGATTTTTGGTAGTGCAGCATTACAGGGGTGGCCTCTGCGAGGAACTCAGAGCTTGCTCCAGTTGGCTCCAAAAGGGACACACCAGTGTGCAGAACTCAGCAATGGGTGACATGGACTATGCCTGAGAGAGCAGATTTAATAAAGGGAAAAAAGGGAAAATTGCTGTGCAATAGTAGAGGGAAAATAATAAAATAAAATAAAATAAAATAAAATAAAATAAAATAAAATAAAA
>JAPSGF010000061.1:4343055-4353305 GCA_035772895.1 Perdix hodgsoniae | reverse complement strand
AATAAAATAAAATAAAATAAAATAAAATAAAATAAAATAAAATAAAAAGAGAAAATGAGAGATAAACAGATCCCTGCGGTCCAGGAGAGGCCGAAGGAGGAGCAGACCATCCACTTGCAGCCCTTGGGCACTGCGTGGAGCACAGTGTGGAGCACGGATACTCGCAGGAGTGGCCATGGGCCGGAGCTGCAGCCCTCGGGTGGCAGCAGGGCCTGGGGAAAAAGGAGGCAACAGGGCCAGAACGGTGCCTGAAGAGTGGGTCCTGTGGTTCTATGGTGGAAAAGCACATTAAGTAGTTCATCAAGCTTATTTCTAAAGCCTGTTTCCAAAGGTGCTGAAAAATAGTTTGCTAGAATTAATGCAAATAAGTACATATGACCATGTGTTTTAATTTATGGTGTGAAGAAGGCAAAGATTATAGATTTAGTTATTCCTTGCAGAAAAATACCCCCAAATCAAAGTCTGATTAATGTCAACTGTAGTAATTGATACCGGTTTGATAAACTGGCTCTGAATTCTATGACATCGCGAAGATCTCTTTTAGGACTACCAGACATACTGTAGCCAGCACACATGGGACTCTCCATAACTGCCAAGACATCCAAGACACTGCTGAAAAAGGAGAGCAATTTAATCTCATAGATACCGCAAACAAGCTGTGTTAACATGTTGGCAGTCTGGGAGTAGCACAGCTACAGCTGGGAACAGCACAGTCAGACGGTTTGTTCCACCTCTCTCCAGGACTAAGCTCTGCCCCCCAGCACCCTCCTCAGTACATATCACATAAGGGCAAGGTTTGCAGATCTCAGTACAGAGAGATTCTTGTGCTTGCCATTTGGGGCTTGGTACCCACAACTAGCGGTTGAGCAGAAGATGCAAACTAATCTAAAGGGTTTAAAATACCACAATAACCCTACAACATTTTCTAGATTATACTGTTTAATGCTAGAAAAGAAACTTACAATTTAACTATGTTAAAGCACACAGAGGTGCTGTTATAGGTGTCATTAAAATACCCAAGGTTCACCAGATTAACCTAATGAGCTCTTTACTGCTCTGGTCACATTAACTCATTCATAGATAGCTCAGGCAGGTCAGCATCCTTAAATACAAACAGAATAGGACATGTTGACAAACATGACATGAGAGAAAATTCAGTTTAGGAAATAAGAGTTAAAATTTTTTGAAGAAAATCAGCAGAGTATAATGAAAGTCTATAAAGCATGAAGAACGTTTTGTTAAGTCATTAAGATCTGAATCGGCAAGTCTTATGATTGTCATGGTTTTATTATTTTTGGTTATCAGTATTCCACATCATAACATCATGTAGTGCAGTGGGAGTTGGAGAGTTAATGTTCCAGCTCCAGATACCTGTCCAGAAGAGAACTGCTACATTCCCTCAGAAGACTGTTTGCTGTTCTATAATCATTTCTGCTCAAGGGGAACAGATATAAAGCCTTGGTAGGTCACCTGACGTCTCTCTTTTCAATCATCAGGCTCTCTTCCCTGCTGCTCAACCCGTCTGTGCATCTCACCTGAGCATTATAGGGAGGCCTTCATTTTTCAGTTACTCTTTCTCTCATTGTATTTGATTTATTAGCTTAAATTCTAATTAGATTGTATTATAGTGTGTTATCTTGCATTTCAGTACCATATTTAGTAAATTAGTTTGTTTTCTCCTCAGTTCATTGCCTCTATTTTTAATTATTTTGCAGTCCCCTGTTTCCCCTTTCTGGAGGTGCAGATTCACAAATCCTTCCACCCCACTACTCACAGAACCAGGCCAAACTAGCCCATAAAACGTTGACAGTGATGCAATACAGAGACATTCTGTGCTGAACCTAAAACTAGTGATGTGCAAGACAGTGTGTGCACACGTGCATTTCAAAACAGAAAACAAAACAAATTATTTTTGAGTCATAAATTGTGCTGTGGCAAAGACTGAATAACATTCAAGTTCTTAGCTAGGCAGTCCTACAAAGTCAGTTCTTCAAAGTGACAGAAATATTAACCCCCAAACAGTTGGCAGAGACGATTAACAAGAAATTCTCAATTATACAATGTCTCAGTCAAACAGATACTTCTGGATTTTTCTCCCCATTAATGTAAATCAAATTAGTAATTTATAACAAATTGAAAGCAATTTTAGCTCCATTAATTCTTACCCCCTCCATCTGTGCACATATCTGAATGAATAAATCAATCTTAAAAAAAAGTCATTGACAAAAACACACCATTTTAGTTATTCAGATATGCACCAACTTCGTTACAATATATTCATCTTGTGGCATGTAAGCAATTTTTAAAGTGGTCTTCTCATCCAACCGTGCTGTGCACATCTCTTTCAAACAGCTAGAGTAAAAATGGACTAAGAGAATATTCCATATTCCATTCCAATTATTACCTAACTCAGAAAAGTTGTTTTTCAGTTAACCACAAGTAACTGAGATGTTGAGATGTTTTTTCTTATGTAATTGAAGTAGAAATCCTTACTACACAGGATTCCTACCTTAATTTGTAGACTGCTCAGAAAGTAGATAACTATAGAAAAAAGATAGAAGATAACGATTCTTGTACATAATGAGTCTTCTGATCTTGTGAATACTTACAAATGTCCCTAATTTAAAACTGGATAAGTATCACACTAAATTAGTAAGAATATTTTCTTGTATGACAGTTTGTCATTTACATCTCTCTCCATTGCAAGCACACAGGTTTTAGCCTCAAAGCTTCATTTGTTAGGTTAATCTGATATTTGTTATTTTAATGTGGTAATTTGTTGCAGAAACCCCCACGCTCTGGTAATCAAACTGAAAATAATGGTTTTGTTGAAACAGACTTTGCAATATTGAATTCAGTGGCTTTAAAGAATTCCATTTTGTTTTAATAAATAAAGAAGAATATTTCACTAATATCCTTAAGATATGAGTAAGGAGTCATAAGAAAGAAGCTGGGATTATGTGCTGATGAAATCTTTGCAAGGCATAAAGAACAGAACAGTTCAGTAACAGAACAGTTAAGTAGCAAACTGATAGATTTAAGTTTCCCTGCTATTCCTGACAGTTGTGTGTATCAAAATAATTTCAAGCTATTTTAACATACTTTATTACTTTAAACTATTGTCTGAAGGGATGTATTTTCTGGGAAGGCAAACATGAGCTTTGCACCTCAGAAAACTGTGCAGTCTCCTGTATTTTACAAACAATATGAGGTCCAACATCAAAAATGAAATAATATTATGTCAAAGGAACACCATTTTCAAATTTACAACCACACTTTCAAACAAAATCAAGCTACACTCAGAGCCAAAATAATTATTTTTTTCTTTTTTTTTTAATGCATTTTTGATGTGTTATTGTTGATAGGACTGCTTTATTCTGATCACTGATGTGCACCTAACTATTACATAAATTTGGGAAACTAGCATTGAAAACAGTTCTTACAGTCCATCTATCCTTGCCTTTCCTTTGTTAACTCTACTAAAGAGTGCAAAAGAGCTGATTAATCAAAATCAGACAAATCTGCATAGTAAGAACAGTATTTTAAGACATCTCAATCATTTCACCCTACCAAAAACGCTTTAAAGAAAGCCAGTCTGTGAAAATGGTTGGGCATGGTATTTAGTATTCAAAACAAAATGAGACGCAGTGATGCACTCAATCTTCAGTCAAACTATCCCTTACAGAAAATGTGAGGGGCAATGGCAATGAATGAATCTCTTGGGTCATCAACTCCACTCATCATAATCACTTAATCCCTTTCATAAACTTACTGATCTTCATTTTAGAAATTACTTATTATACCCACTATTTCTATCAGGCCATTCATGTATCTTAATTCTCTTAACTATGGGCCCTTTTGATCCATTTCCAGGCTAATTTTACAGAAGGCCAGGCTTTTTTCCTTGTTCTATCAGCACAACCTATTAACACAGCCTTTTATTGCTTCCATCTTGCTTTTTCTCCTTCTCTCTCTGACCATTCTCTTTCACCTTCACCTTCCAATTCTTTTTTCACTAATATACAGATAACCACATACACATTCATCTGATCTGTTAACAGTGATGTAGAAATTCAAACAGACTTATAACTAACAGAAATGAACTGCAGAAAGCACCTAGTGAAGACTCAGAAAATGCAAACGTACTTGTATAATATCCAGAAATAACAATGTGCAAGTTAGGAGTGGAGTGACTAGAAGAGACTGAGTTTCAGTAGAAAGAATTCACAGAGAGTAGGTGAAGGAACACAGAAAAATACCTATACACTTGGCACCAGCACATATTACATAGAAACACAGTATCATGGAATTCTGAGGTAGGAAAGGACTGTGGAGGTAACTGAGTCAAATCCCCACACTAAAGCAGGTCCCTTAGTCTGTATTAGATCAGAAATCACAAGTTCTGTTACTGAAGTGTGCCAAATTATTAAAAAGTTGCATTTTTCTCCCCAGCTGAGCTTTTTTTTTTTTTTCCTAGCAGATTTTAACATATTATTTTTTTCAAAAGGACCTTTGAAACTTATTTTTTGTCATATATCTATAGGTTCTAGTAGAGTAAAAGGAAAATATCATTGAAATATTGGACTACAGAGTTTGCAATAATTTCAATTTCCTGAACAACTGTTAAGCAAAAGAAAAACTTGAAACAGATCTGTCAGTAGCTCTGGCAAACACCTTTTTCTAAATTATTTAGTATCTAGATATTAAAATAGTTAGTTCTTACAAACGTATATATATAGCCATTGTGAGACTTAAAACTGTAATGTTAGTGATAGAATCATAGACTCACAGAATGGCTTGGGTTGGAAGGGTCCTCAAGGATTAACAGGTTCCAACTTTCCTGCCACAGACAGAGTAACCAACTGCGAGATCAAGTACTATATCAGATTGCCCAGTGCCCCATCCAAACTGGCCTTGAACACCTGCAGGGTCAGGGCATCCACAACCTCTCTTGGCAACCTGCTGCAGAGAATCAATTAGATACAAATTTATTTACAGAGACTTATTATCCCTAAAAGAGAAGACATATTTAGGCATTTGGGCTCCAATCATGTCCTCTTGTTGCAAGCATAGAACTTATCTTACTGCAATAGAGGAAAAACTTTAGAATCAATCATAGAATTGTTCAGGTTGGAAAAGACCTTAAAGATTGAGTCCAGCCACAACAGAATCACAGAATCACCAAGGTTGGAAAAGACCCCCAAGGTCATCCAGTCCAACCATCCACCTATCACCAATAGCTCTCTAAACCATGTCCCTCAACACAAAATCTAAGCGTTCCTTGAACACCTCCATGGTCAGTGACTCCACCACCTCCCTGGGCAGCCCATTCCAGAGCTTGATCGCTCTTTCAGAAAAGTAGTATTTCCTAACGTCCAGCCTAAATCTCCCCTGGTGCAGCTTGAAGCCATTGCCTCTAGTTCTATCACCAGTTACACAAGAGAAGAAGCCAACCTCCAGCTCATTACAACCTCTCTTCAGATAGAGCAATAACGTCTCCCCTGAGCCTCCTCTTCTCCAGGCTGAACAATCCCAGCTCCTTCAGCTGCTCCTCTTAAGGCCTGTGCTCCAGACCCCTCACCAGCTTTGACACCCTTCTTTGAACCCTCTCCGGGGCCTCAATGTCTTTCCGGCAGTGAGGCGCCCAAAACTGGACACAGTACTTGAGGTGCAGCCTCACTGAAGCTGAGTAACAACATAACCATACTACCCTAACTCTAACAAGCCTCTGCTAAATCATGTCTCTGAGCACCACATCCAAACGGTTTTTAAAAACATTCAGGGATGGTGACTCACCATTCCCTGGGAAGCCTATTCCAGTGCTTAAAACCCTTTCTGTAAAGAAGTGTTTCCTGATATCCAACCTAAACCACACTGGTACAACTTGAGACCATTTCCTCTCGTCCTGTCACCTGTTGCCTGTGAGAAGTGATTAATGACACTATCTCTGTAAGCACCTTTCAGATATTGGAAGAGAGCAGTAACGTCAGCCTCCTCTTCCCCAGACTAAACAGCCCCAGTTCCTTGAGGATGTTAAAGGTATGGTACTTAATCATTCTGTAGTCCAACCACAAGTGTACAAGTGTTGTAAACACCACATTAGAAAGAAGACATTCCATAGTATTTACAGAGTTTTCTTTCATTCACATTTGTTCTCCTAACCTTTACCCTAACCATCATGCTGCAATTACTTTAATCCCTCCACCAAGAGAGAGCCCAAACCTACTGGATGGATATTGCATTTTAAAAAATAGTTCTGCTTTGTACCCTGGAATCAAACTAAGAAGAGTTTTCTTATGCTTTTCTGCCTAAAAGATGTTTGCATCCTGAAACATTTTAAAAGCATATGAAATTCAATTTGCTCTAGTACAAAAAAACCTTTTTTTGATATTTTGACAATCTCTACAGTAATATGAGCTACTCGTTAAGAAAACCAAATAAAAACCATGTCTAAGGACATTAAAAATTTCTAACCTAAGATCCAGGTTTTCAGTGAGTGAATGAGTTAGACTTCAGGAATAAAAGAGACATACACAGAGGCATATTTTTAACTGTCCCACTTTCCATTAAAATTTTACTTAGAAACTACCCTTCTCATTGTTTTTATCAACATATTCTTGCACTGTGCTCTTAACTCCTTATCAGTATCCTTTTCTGTCCTCCAGCACCAGAAATTATTAATTTATTTCTGTGTAATTACTTGATAGCTAGCCCTTTCTAGACTTATTCTGTGCTATTTACTCCCTTGTTACAGACATCGAATCTTATTTTTTCTTAGTCTTATCTGTTTGAAATTTGAAATCAACATGCCTTGTTCCTCAGTTCTACCTCAACCTTCTGATGAACTTCATGGAATTACAGAGTCATAGAATAATCCAGTTTGGAAGGTTTGAGGATCCTTCAAGATCATCAAATTCAACTATGAACATGACCAATTTTGTCCCATAACTAGACCATCCCTTAAGTGTCATGTCCACACACCTCTTAATTCTGGGGCAGGAAACTCCACTATTTCTCTTAGCTGCCCTTCTAGTGTTTGACTGGCCTTTCTGTAAAAAAAAATCTTTCCAATATCTAACCTAAACCCCCTCTAGAACAACTTCAGACTGTTCCCCCGTGTTCTGTAATTTGACACCTAAGAAAAGAGACTGGCACCCATCATGCTGCAACTTCCTTTTAAGTAGTTGTAGAGGCCCGTTCTTCAGATTAAAAAACCCAGTTACTTCACTCTCTCCTCATAAATCTTGTTCTGTAGCCTTCACTGGCTTCATTGCTCTTGTCTAAATATGCTCAAGCAGCTCAATATCCTTTGTATTGTGATTGACACAAAGGAAAACATAAGATTAGATATACTGTCTCACAAGTGCCTTGTACAAGGAGACAATCACTTCCTGTTGGCCATACTAATTCTGATGCAGACCAAGATGCCCTTGGTCTTCTTGATCATCTGTACTTACTGCTTGTTCATGTTCATCTGGATGTCAACCAGCATTCCCAGGTCTTCTTTGCCAGTCAAGTTTACAGCAACTCTTCTCCAAGCCTATAATGCTGCCTGGGGTTTTTATGACCCAAGCAAAGGACCTAGCATTTACCCTTGTTGAATGTGATGTGGTTGAATTCAGCCCATCAATCCAGCCTATCCAGATCCCAATACAGAGCCTTGTAGCTCTACCTAATATGGTATCATTTATGAATTAACTGAGAGTGCAAGCAGTCCCCACATTCTTAATCAAGAACATTGATTAAAATATTAAACAAAACTGTTCCCTAGACTGAGCCCTGGGAGTGGCACTTGTAAACAAGATGACAGGATCAAATTCCATTCATTATGACTCTTTGAGCTCAGCCACACAGACAGTTATCAAGGCAGTGAAGCATACACACTTGCATTCAGACATCTTGTTTTGCAAAGCTGGACTAACTCTGCAACAAGATTTTCTTAGATTCAAACTTTATTCTACGGAAACCTTAACTTTTGATGTTTTTTCCAGAAAACAAAGAGCCCAAGACTATTCTTATTGTAAATAAGATGGTACTTACTAAGATACAATCTCTGAAACAATTTAGACGCTGAATTTTGTGATCATGTTATGTAATTGCAGCTCTACAAACTTCAGAAAAATTTCATATGTCAAATACCTAGAAAGGAAGGGTGTGTTTGAAAATTACTGACTAGCTCCTCCCCACCTTAGATTCTTGTCTTTTTCCCCCTGTTGTGGTAGAATTAGAGAGCTCCTGAGTTTTCTCCTAGTTCAAGAAATTTGAACTTATTCAAGGAATTAACTTTATTTCATTCTCAGACACATTTATGCTAACTTCAGCATAAAATTAGTCAATTAAAATAACTACCTGATCTACAAAATTTAAATAAACACACAAAAGTAAAAACAGCACAAGAAAAATATTTCTCATGTTATTCGACAAAGCTTGTCTTAGATAATGTAGATATTATCTGTGTATTATACTTCCTGTTATATTTTGTCTAGTTCATCTGGGAAGTTCCTCCCTACATGAATTAAAGTTTTATTCTTTTTTATTTTTATTTTTATTTTCCTTTTTGGCATATATCTTGCATATCCTTGGAGATCCTTAACTCACTATGCATATATTACACCAAAAATGTTTCAGGACCTTGGTTTAAAAATCTTACAGATATTATTTAGATAATTTGTTTATCAGCTCATTTCTTTTCAACCACCTATTTTTTCATGGCCTCTTTCAGATGCTGTTGATGACTTCTATTTTAGTTCATATCTCACCCTTTCTTTTCTGAGAGATTTCTTATTTCAGAAGCTTAGTAACCCTGTCCTTCCAGGACTCTGAGATTGAAAGAGATTTAGAAAAAGAAGAGCAATTTCCTGTTTCCTTCTTTCCTGTCTACTGTCTTCCATTACACACCCTCTGTGCTCTGCATTACTGAGATTTCACTCCTAGGAGGAGAATATTTCTCCCCTGTGTGTTCTTACCATTTCCCTTCAGTCTTTCCAGCTTCTTTTTGGCCCAGATGGCCTATGTGCTCTCTTGCAGGTAGACCTGCAAACTAATTGAGAGATTGTGGCACAGGGTTATTTTTCCTTCTACACAGATGAATTTCAGTATAAAGTATTATTGTTGTAGAGATTCTTTAAAATTCAAACTTTAAACAAAATGCTGGGCCGTTTTTTTTTGCTTCTTCTCAAATGTGATATGTTGGTGGTCCAGATTCTCAGTTTCTACAAGTATGTTTAACTGAGTGAAAAACTTAAAAAACTTCCCTCCAACTAAGGAGCCTCTTTACATTCCTTTGAAAGGGAAAATTATTGGTAAATTAATCTCAAGAAAAAAAAAAACTTTCTAGGATGTAAAAAATAACAAAACAAAACAAAAAGCCTGCAAGTCTTCTAATGAGGAAGATGTAGAACAACATCAGATCATTTTCTTCCCAAAAGCACCAGATTGGTATCTACATTAACCACATTTCAGATAAATTTAAATTTCATTTCACAATCTCTAAGTCAGAATCTACAATAGTTATAAACAGATATTTGTTACAATGCTCTCAAAATGTTTTTTGGTTTTTTTTCAAATCATTTTTTAAAACTTCATTGTCATCGGATAAGGTAGGAGAGGGGAAAGCAAACAGAATAAACAAGGAAAAAAAAAAGATTTTTACAGCCATATTTCAGACCTCCTTCTGTGCACAGTAACAAGCATAATCTCTATTACAATGTTATTTTCCTATTTGTATTTGCTTGGTATAATGATATGACATGATCTGAACAATGTGTCATTAACTCAAATTCTTCCTATTTCTGTTACTCTACTTCTTAAAATTCTATTTTTTAATGGAAAGAAAAGTAATGAAAATTACATTTTGTATAGTCTTCATTTGGATGAAATTAACTATGAAGAGACAGACTGTGATGCTGAATCTGCTTTCTTTCCTTAAATAGAAAAAATCTTGAAAGCAGAAAGAAAAACAATGTCTGCAAACAAGATATTTGGAGAAGGCAGTAAGAAAAGCTTGAGAAGGGAAAACACAGGTTTAAAAGAATTCATAAGAAAATACTGAAAAGGTCCCTGAAGTGTAATATAGACCAGTATAGAAAATTAATTAGTATTTTATCCAATTTCTGTAAATTAATGAGGTAGGTAATTATTGGACTTAAAAAAATTAAGGGAAAAGACATCTTCTATTTTTATATTATGTATTTTTCAAACACATTACCTCCTGGTGGATTAAATTCTTTTCTGATGGTTTTTTTTTTTTT
>JAPSGF010000061.1:4295947-4338055 GCA_035772895.1 Perdix hodgsoniae | reverse complement strand
CCTGATTGGAAGAGAACCTTTCTTTGTGGATTTCAGTTTTCTTCCTGAAGAATAAAAGGGAAAGGAAAGAGTGAGAAAATGAATGGAAATGGAAAGTAAGAAAAGTAAGAAAAGGTTGTCATAAAGAAGATAGGGTCCCTTTTCAAAGTATGAACGGAAAGGAAGTAACTACTATGATCCACATATGCATTTCAGGGGTAGATGCAGCAGAAGGCTGCCCTGCAGAAAGGGCAATACTGGTAGTTGTTTGTAGCTCTACAGTGTCACACATCTCTTGTTACAGCAGACAGAGTCAAGGTGGTCTCTCAGGGTGACCATGAGACAATGTGGATAATCTGCAAAATTCCTGTGTAAAAGTGCTGCAAAAAGATTGTCCTCTCTGGCCCTAATAAATATTTATTCAGTATGGTAGAACAAGGTAATTTTTTTTTTTCCTTGTACCACCAGTCATGAACTAAAAAAATATTTTGGATGTAGCACTATCTTTATAAATTCATCAAACTGCTCTGAGAAAAATAAGAGAGGGTTGGAACTAGCATCACAAAGAGAAAACAATACTGCTTCATTGACAAGTAACTCAGTAGTTTAGACCTTTGCCTGTGGGACACTACCAAAATTCTTTTCTCTCCTTGATCTGTGGTGATCCTACCCAGGCTTCCTGCCATGCTGCCAAGTGCCTTAGATGTTGGGGTAATGCTCTGATTTTCTTTCTTCTTGCTCAAGTGTGAGCCTTTCTCAGAGTACAATTTACTGCTAAGAAAATGTCTCTCATTCATTCTCTTCCTCGTGCTTTTTAACTGGGTAACATGTCATTTCAGAGAGGACTGCTGATATCCCATGAGTTTATTATTTATACCAAGGAGAAAATCATCAACGTAAGTGGAGACTACCTTTGGCACAGACTATTCAATGTCTTCAATGCTAGCATGCTCTTTGGGAACTTCAAGTCTGCTTAGGCAAAGGAAATTTGGCTCTGCAGCAACCTGGCCGAGAGCCCTAAAGACAGGCCTCCCAGAAGAAAGGATCTTGCCTGTTCTATCAGTATTTTAAAGCAGCCTTCTTATCTTCTGTTCTTTCCAAGTGCCTGCAAATGAAATGTTTACTTTCTCACTGAACGGAGTATTTTGATGAGGCAAACACACAAAAAAAAACCTTTATTCTTCATTTTATTACCTCCAAAAAACAGAAACATCAATTATTCACACGGCCTTTACAATGCAAAGACACCATTTGTAGGTATCTTACAATATCAGCTTGAGATTTTGCTTTTCAAATGTACAGTGATGTTACTAGAAACAACAGTTTGATATAGGAAGGTGGTGAATATTTTGAAATTAGCCATAGCTGTGGATTGAAAGATCCTATGTTCTCCATAAATAAGTAAATGATTCTCTAAATAAGACTGTAAGCAGAAGATGGACAAGTCTCAACAGATCTTTATATGTAGACATCAGTACATCTAATTTAGTTATGATGCTGCCTTTTGCAAGCTATAATTAAATGATATTTTTCAAAAAGGAGTTTCTTGCACAGTTTTGTCTCCTAGTAAGTGGCTCTCTTTTGTTTACTTCCTTTTAATCTGTATTGTTGTTATTTCATTTCCAGATCTCTTCCTATCTCAGCAGCAAAAAGCAAAGTCCATATTAGCCTGCTAATGCATGCTGGAGAAAAGGCACAGGCACTTGATGTATGCCAGAGCCCAGACTTTTCAATACTTCAACTTCTTCATGCTTACTAAGAGCTTTCCTTACTTTGTTCATCAACTTCTTAAAAGAAATCTGGGTAGGTATTTCTTCCATTTTAATAATAATGAATTCCTTGTTCATAAGATGGTATAACAGCAAAAGGAACACAATTCAACTAGCTTTTATATCAAATGCTAGCATTTTACAGAATTGTATTTTATATTTATCCAAGACACCTGCGAAGGGAAAAGTAAGAAAATTATTATTCAGCAACGTACTACCCCTACCATTCACGGTATGAGGAGATCTCATGGGATCTGACTTTTGTCAACCAGCATGAAGCCAGCCCTCTCTGGAAATTAATGAACATTATTAATTAGCTTACAGTGGAGTAAAACATATGGGAAACTGGATAGTCTCATCGGTCCTAAGTCAACAAATTAAAGTCAAGCTAAAATTCAACAACTCTGCCAGCACGAACTTGCACAGCCCAGGTTATACCTGATTCACATCTACTTATGAAGCAAATTACGCCATGTTGTATAGACACTTAAAAGAAATCTGAAACTAAAGTACACATAAAATTAATTGGAGGAGGTAACAATTATTTTAATGCTGTTCAAAATAGTAAAAGGATCAAGTCAAGGGCCATTCATCTGAGGGAAATGTATATCCGGGTATAACCCATACAATTGTATGCTTCAGAAAGTCAAACAGATATATTCTCAGTATGTCCAGCAGCACGAACTATTCATCTCAGTATTGTAATTGAAGAGAGGAATTGATTCAGCTACCCATAAATTCTGAAACTGAAATTACCTTTTACAGTAAGTAAGTAGTATAGTGTATTTAACATATCCATGAACTTAATCAGCACTCACTCCCACATATCTGCAAGGTTAAAAAAAAAAAAAAATGGATTTTATGTTAAACTACTTCATTTCTTTCCCAAATTAGCTTTCCTTTTGGAAGATAATGCTGAACAGTTATCCATGTAATACTTTCATTATAACAAAATAGAGAATAACTACATTAGGTTTGAAAGAGATATGAACTGCAAAGGTCGCTTTCCAGATAATGGGATTCATCAAGGAGACTGAGAAGATACTGGGCAAGATTCAAAAGAAGCATCAATTACATTTCTTCACTTCAACAATTTGGGGGGAAAAAGGAAAGTCAGATTTACAAATTCGAAAAACGTTTTCTGCTGGCAAAGTGATTTTAGTTCATCACTGTATCTTGTTGAATAGGCTTTTAGTACATCTGTGAACAGGAGATGGTAAGCAGCAAAACCTGCATGATAAAAATTCAGGAAATAAAGCTCCCAGGCTCCTCTGATTTCTGCTAATATATATTCAATTCATTAGTTTTACAAGGAAAATCAAGTTCCTCTTTTTTTCACACAAGTTTTTTTTTCAATTTAAACCAGGGCTATAATATTTTTTCTGTATCTTCATTTATATAACACCTTTCATTTCTGAACACTTTAAACAGGTATTGTTTGCTTTTTATACGTGATGAAATTAGAGTACAGACAGGCTAGGTGTCAAGTGCTAAAGCTGAACCATGCCAATAACCAAAATGACTCAGATTTTTCTGAGAAGAAAGAACGTGGATCTTCCCAAATCACCCCCAGTGCTTCTGTTGCAGGCCAGCAAAGCAATAGGAAGACACACCCATTTTATTCCTTTTTTTTAATCAGAACGAACTTGTGTGAGATTGTTGTCTTTTGACATGGAGAATTACAATTGTAGTAGATGAGTCTTATTCAAGTGATACAGTTAATCTTTTCCCTTCCACACTCCTGCCAAATAAACAAAAGCCAGACCTTGCCTTCCTCAAAGTGAGCCAAATTTTCAGCTGCAGTAGGGAATTCTGTTGAGAATGTGGTACGATGTGGACGATCTAAACATCTATATTTCTTTGATGAACTAGGAAGGACTAGATTTACTAGTGATATTTCTTTACTAGCCCAGCTGGCCTGTTTTTCCACCTCTGCTCTCTATTTCAGTGAAGTTTTGCAGCAAGATAGTCCACACAGTCTCCTTTCTTCCTACACAGTTCTTCCCACTGTGTGGCATGTATTTTCTTTGCAATTTTCAATGTACTAGAAAGTTATAAAAGCTTCCTCTCTTGTGGAGAAAATCTTCAGGGAGGAATGTATCACCACACTTCTATTTTATTCCTTTATTAAAGCTTTGAAATATAGTTGTCCAGAAGTTCAATACATCCAGTGTGCAGCTGATCACTGGAGTGTATCCACATACTAACATTCACGTTAAAAAGTGAAGTTCATACTCAGGACCACCTGTGCCTTACAACATATTAGAACTATTAATAACACTAGCCAAGATTAAAGATTTTGACTACATACAAAAAGTCACCAAAGCGATGTACAGAGATGGATCTAGAGGGCAAGATGTGTGAAGAGAATTCGAGGTCCCTGGGTGTGTTCAGCCCAGAGCAGAGGAGCTGAGGGGAGGCCTCATGGCAGCTGCAGCTCCTCACAGGGAGTAGAAGACAGCACTGAGCTCTGCTCTCTGTGACAGCAACAAGACCAGTGGGAGCAACATGGAGTTGTGTCAGGGGAGGAGCAGCTGGGGGTTAGGAAAAATTTCTTCTCCAGAGGGCTGTGGGCATGGAGCAGGCTCTCCAGGGCAGTGATCATGGCCCCAAGCTGTTGGAGTTTAAGGAGTGTTTAGACACTCTGTGGAGCCATGACTGTTATAGCCTTGACTCAGTGATTCTTGTGCATCCCTTCCAAATCAAGATATTCTGTAATTCTATGCTTCTACAATGCTGTTATTGCACAATGATCCCTAACCACAAAAAGTGAGAAAAATGAACTTTCTCTGATGTATACTGTATTGTTATACGTGGTTGTGGAGTCTCCTTCTATGGAGATATTCAAGACCCATCTGGATGTCTAGATGTCTACCTGTGCAACCTACTGTAGAGTATCTGCTTTAGCATGGGGTGTTGGATTATGATCTCTTGAGGTCCTTTCCAACCCCTGCAATTCAGTGATTCTGTGATTCAATGATAATAATGATTTATCATCCTAATACAAATATAAAAGTATATCGAAAAGTATATTTCTAAGGACAGGGATGATCCAGCACTAGTGAATACTGCAAATAATTAAACGTGTAAGCAGTAATAAACTGACAACATATTCCTCCTTAGCCTATATCTTACCTCAATTGCTTGCATTTCCCCTTGAAGAAAATGATTTTGAAATGCCAAAAAGAGACTCAGGAACATAAACATCAGAGCGTGATAACATTAAGATTTGTTTTCATGGATAGCTTAATGCCAAAAAGAAAACAAATAGCTTTGGAGAAACCTGAGATTCAATTTTGAAAATTTGATGTCCACATGCTACTAAAATATCCTCAGTTGATGTGTCAAGCATTCAGCTACTTCAATTTTTGAAGTGGGATGGTCTAAAGTTCTGGATTGTATTTTTGTTTCTGCAAAAAGTCCAACTAAGCATACTGCAAGTGCCTTTGGCATTTCATCTTCATATTAACTGACTGAAGAAGGGTTTTGTATGCATGAAAGATACTTCATTATTTTCGAATCTTCAGTGTATCAGGTATTCATATACTAGTACAAAGATGAACTCATGATGATGAACTCAACAGAGCTATTGATGCAGCCAAATATTTTCAATTATGGTGAAAAGAGTTAAACTCTTCTAAAATTTCCAGACAAAAAAGAAAATCTGAATATTTTCATTCTTCAATAGTATTGGTGCAATATTTTCACTAATTCAAATTATCTTATGGTGTCAGGCTTGGAAGATTAGATTTAATTTCTTTTCATTAGGTATTAACTAGTAGAGTAGTTGACTGCTTTGGTATATTCTAAATAGCTTTGTAATGGACAAAAATCCACCTGGATTCTGCTTGAAATGTGTAGTCAAGTTAATAGATTAGCTGAGAAGGTAATGAAAATCTTTAAAAAACAGTACAGCGTCTAATGGATCAGAGAGTGCTTTTTTGATTTGTCTCTAGCTCATTAAAGCTAAAGTAAATCTCACTGAACTTCACTATAGTTCAGTCTTTGTGAAACACAGTTAATTAAAAAAAATAGCAAAAAGTTTCTAGAAGGACATACATTCCAATTGACAAGATATAGTAAAAAAATATTCCTTCATTTACCTGAGCAGTGTGTTCAAACACAGGCTGTTATTATGAAGACTGATATTTGAAAATGAGTCAGTAAGCAAACTTGGCTAAACATTTATTCTTATATAAAACATGCATGACTATTTCTAAATATAGCCCAGGACCTATTAGAACTAAAATCCTGATCCAAAGCACATTAAAATAAAAGGAATGACTCCCATTAATATCGATGGCTATTAAATAAGGCCACAAGCAGAGAAAATCCCTACTGAAATCAGTGGGAGTTCTGCCTACATAAACTCTCTCTGGAAGCTGATAGTATTTTTCCTTCTTTCATTTTTTTCCATAAATATTTTATAGAAAAACTCACTGAACTTGTAACTTATATGTACGATATTATGCAACACTTTTGTAAGGATCTTGCTAGTCTTCGCAGAGCCTTCTTGTATATATCTCTTTGTCACTTCAGGAGCAATGTGAAGATAGAATCTCCTTTAGGAGACAAATGCCATGGTTTATCTTGACAGTGTCACTACATGGAAGGTATGGCAGATTAGAAACAGGTCTATATTTAACCTATGCGTTAAAATGTCAAACTAAGTAAATTTTTACTTTGTTTTAACAGAAGAAAGTAATCTTTCTTTAAAGCTTTAATAAAATGAATTATTTCTTTTTCCATGCACAACAACATAGTATACTAAGAGTGCTATTTAGCTGAGTTTAGTAAGTGCCTTGTTAAAGATTCTGTTAAATATCATTTTAAATGTCTCCTTCAGAATGACAATGGCTATATTGCCTCCCAAGGCTAATATGCAGCGCTCCATAAGCCTCTGCACGACTAATGGCATGCAAAAATAAACAGATAGACAGGCTTTTGTCATTTCAATTCAATTTTTCATGCTATAGACAGCCAAATGCTAATTATGGATAAAGGGTTTGTTGTTTGTTTTTTGGTTTTGGGTTTTTTTTTTTAAATTTGTTTATGAATTGTGAATTTCAAATTATCACAAGGAAGCATAAAACTCCCTGAAAAGCGTTTATTAGAACATACACCTGGGGATGTTTACACTTCATCTTGAGAACGTTAGCAAATGAAATTCTACTCATTTCCTAGCTATTTGTCACTGGTTCCTGTGTATCTATCTTCTTTAAGTACACTGTAGGAGATTTGTGGAAATGTTTAAAGTATGGGCTTCACTATTATGACAATCCAGTGCTTTTTAATATTATTTTCCAGCTATTTTTTAGTAAGAAGGACAATCTTTAACAAACATGAAAAAGAACACCATAAATAAACAAACAAATAAATAAAACAGTTGAACAACATTTTAAAAAGACAGGAAAAAGCTATAAAATGTGTAACCTTAGCAGTAGTAAAAATGCAACACAGTGCCACACAAAGATAAGGAAAAATAAAGTGATAATATCAAGAACTGTAGTATGTATACTCCAAAAGTAAGGTTTGAACATCCTGCTACTGATGCCTTCATTATGGGCAAGGTAGATCTGGAGAATAGCCTGTAGCACATAATGCTGCATCTATTCAAAGTTTTTTCATAAGACTTAATCATCCTCTAGATTTATAAATGCCCACAAATTAGACAGTAAACAAGTATTTAGGTACCATTTTTGCCTGAAGACCCTAAGAACTACCATTTAGTGAGAAACAATGTATAGGCCTACTTCCATCACCAGGTCAAATATTTATATTTATGTATTTCACCTGCATGACATGTTTAAGTTGACATATAGAAGAGCTGGGCTTAACTTCTCTGCACTAGTTTTACACATCAGCAATGCTATTACTCTAAATATGAAAAATCAACTTGAATATTTGCATTACCAATACATGCCAATGAAAGTCTATCAAATTTTATTTTAAAACTATATATATATCACAATTTCTTTTTCACAACAGGATTATTACTACTCTAAAGAGCTTGCAAACTAGAGTTCTTCACTTTCTTATAAGCTGAAATCAAATACTCAAGGTCTACCTTCTAAACGCTCTATATCACTCTACTGCATCTAGGACAGATAAGTATCAGGCTCAGTCCATCCAACCATAAGAACCTTATGTTCAGTTCTCTTTGATATCTCCCACTGTGAGGGCCACTATGTTCTGCATTACTTGCCAGTAGAAAGAAGCTCAGTACTCTCCCAGAAGCCTAGCACTGAGTGGCTTGATCTCTGCCTATAGCTGCAAACATCATGGCAAGAGCTTCCATGGAATGTACCAGAAGCAAAAAAAAAAAAAAGAAGCCTGGCTTTGCATGGGAATGAGAGGAGATTATCTGAAGAATAAGGACTGGTGTAACAACATGTTTGAATGTGCTTTCACAGTATTTGGGTGAAAATTTTACATAAGCTACTGCAAATTTTAATTTGTTTATTCAGATAAGTCATTATTTATAGACCTGGATATTCAAAGTCCATTGACGAAACACCCATGGTCATTCAAATACTATCAACAGTATTGCTACTAACATCTTTGGGTACAAAATCCTGTGACTAATTTATAGAGAAAGGATAAGTCTTCACTACAGACTGAAACACAATGGAAATATTTCTCATTAATCATGTTGGTGTTGATAACACACACATCTTTATATATATGTATATATGGTCTACACAGTAAGCAAAGAAACCATGCCAATTGTCGGGAGAATAAGACTTATACTGTAGCTTTTGGGTTATTAGAAAAAGTGTCAGAAAGGTTAATCCAATTCCTCAGTATAGGATTCCCTCAAGACTCAAAAGCAAAACTTAAAAATGTATAATCTGGTCTCCTGTGTCTGTTAATCCTTTGCTCCAATGATTAGTTCCTGTTTAGGTTAGCAAATAAAAAAAAAGATTAAATGAAGGTTAAAGGTTTTCTAAGCTTGTTTCTTTTTTTTTTTCTTTCTTTTTTTTAAATAAATCACTATGCTAACGAAACTTAAGTAGGGTTTCAGAGTAGCTACTGGAAGTCTCTGTCTTATGATAGAATGATGTTTTCCTTGGATATATAAAATGCATTAGGCACAGTCTCAAATAAAATCAAAGCTGTTAGGTTACTTGGGTCAAACAAATTAAGCTTTCTTTAAGATTTCCATCAGCATCTGAGCCCAATAACACGCTACTTAATTGAATACTAAGCACTGTCAGTCAATTCCAGACAAAGTAGCTCTGGTTATGTAATGGTTTTCAATTGTGATTATTTCAGTCTAACATATGGAATATTTCACATCACACTTTGCTAGCTTTGCTTCTACTGACATCTTAGTCTGAAGTGGAAACTGTTTGAAGTCTTATGATTTCTAAAGTGTTCTAAAATATAAGCTATTTAAATATGTATTTCTCAGCAATTAATGCCTGTCAATAAAAATAGCTAAATGTTTTAAATACCACATCCAAATTTATGGGAAGTAGTTCTGCTGATGTAGTAAAGAGAAAGTCTGAGAATATACTTTTATTATTTTTTTCACAGAATCATGACTGTTGAATTGGAAGGCACCTCCCAAAGATCATCTAGTCCAACTCCCCTGAAATGACATTTACAGCTAAATCAGAATCATAAAATGGCCTGGGTTGAAAAGGACCACAATGATTATCTCATTCCAGTCCCCTTGTTACATGTATGGTTGCCAACCACTAGACCAGGCTGCCCAGAACCACATCCAGCTTGGCCTTGAATGCCACCAGAGATGGGTCATTCACAACCCTCCAAGGGCAGCCTGCTCCAGCGTGAGTCCATCCTCTGTGTGAAAAGCTTACTCCTAATATCTAGCCTAAACCTCCCATCTTAGTTGAAACCCTTGTCCTATCACTATCCAACTTCGTAAACAGCCGTTCCCTCTCCTGATTATATGATACCTTCAAGTACTGGAAGGCCATAATGAGGTCTCCCCAGAGTCTTCTTTTCTCCAAGCTAAACAAGTCCAGTTCCCTCAACCTTTCTTCATAGGAAAGATGCTGCAGCACTTTGATCAACTTAGTGGCCCTACTCTGGATCCTCTCCAAGAGCTCTGCATCTTTCTTGTACTGGGGGCCCCATGCCTGGATGCAGTACTCCAGATGAGGCTTCACAAGAGCTGAGTAAGGGGGGCAATCACCTTCCTGCCCCTTCTGGCTACTATTCTTTTAATGCACCCTTAGTTAGCTATCTGGGCTGCAAGTTGGCTCATGCCCAGCTTCTAGTCCACCAGGACTTCCAAGTCCTGGGTTGTTCAATCAGGTTGCTTAGAGCCCGGTAGAGCCTGATCTTGAATGCCTCCAGATATGAGGCATTCACCATCTCTTTGGGCAATCTGTTTCCTTCTAGCAAAAAAATTTTCTTCTTATCTCCACTCTAAATCTTCCCTCTTTTAATTTGAAACCTTTTGTTCTCCTGCTAAAGAGTGTGTTCCTTTCTTTCTTATAGCCCTCCTTTAGAGACTGAAAAGCACTATCTGATTTCCCCAGAGCCTTTTCTTCCCCAGGCTGAGCAGTCTCAGCTCACTCTGCCTGTCCTCTTAGGGGAGATTCCATCCCTTGAATCATTTTTTCTGGCCTTCCTGGGGAAATGCTCCAACAAATACCTGCCTCTCCTGTACTGAGAACTTCACATCTCAATGCAGTACTCTAAATGAGGTCTCATCAGAGCAGAGTAGGAGGGCATTCAACTGCTGACCATTGCTTCTTTGGATGCAGCCCAGGATACAGTTGGCTCTATGGACTGTGAGGGCACATTACTGGCTCACATCTAGCTTGCTATCCAACAGTGCCCCCAGGTCCTTTTCAGTAGCGCTGCCCTCCATCCTTATATCCCTCAGTTTGTATTAACAGTGGATGCTGCCACAACTCACATTCAAGACCACTGTCAATGTCATTGATGAAGATATTGAAGAGTGTCAGTCCCAGGACTGATTTCTGAGAGACATTACTCATCAGTGAGCTCCAACCAGATAAAGAGCCATCTACTACCATTTTCTGGGTACAATCTCACAATCATCCATCTAACAGTCCACCCATGAATTCCACATCTTTCCACTGTCACAGTTGCTGCCACCATCATGGAAGGCCACAAGGTTGGTCAGGCAAGACTTGTCATCAGTGAAGCCATGCTGGTTGTCCTATATCTTCTCCCCTCCCTCTCTTTCATGTATCTTAGAATACCTTCCAAGAGGATTTGCTCTATGATCTTTCCTAGGCTGACAGGTCAGTAGTTCTCTGGCACATTCTTTCTATCCTTCTTAAAAATGGGTGTGGCATTACCTTTTTTCCCAGTCACCAGAAACTTCACCTGATCACCATGGTTTCTCAAATATCATTGGGAGTAACTTCCAGCAGAATCTGTTCAATAGGTGAGCTACTTGAGATACTTTTTTTTAAAAAAATAGTCCCTAAGCCACTCATGTCCTCCAAAAGATCTGAAACAGCTAAGGTACTTATGAAATTTTTTTTGCAGTGTATATTGGTCTACCTATCTTTCTGCATGAACATGAAGTTGAACCTTCATGAAGCTGTATATTTAAAAAATGAGAAGTTGTAAACTAATAGTATCATTACTGGGACATCACCCTTTTAATTATGTTCTTCCTCCTCTCCCAGTCTTCGTATTTCTGTCTGCAGGAGGTGGGGGGAATTTGCTTGTATACTGCACAGTACCTGATACATTGTAAGCAATAAAAGCAAATAAAAGGTAATAGAGATTACAGCAATAATTTCACTAGAAAAGAAAACAGCATGCCAGGTCTGCTGCATCAGTACATTATGATTCCCAGCAGGAGCAACAGGATAATTTCTCTCCTAAGGAAAAAAAAAAAAAAAAAGAAAAAAAAAAAAAGAAGAAAGAAAAAGAAGAAGAAGAAGAAGAAATGCTGGCACAAGCCACAAGCCAAGGCAAGATCTGTTTAGTACTTAATATTTGCAGGTCACCTGAACACACCTGACAAATGTCAGGTCTGGCATAGCATCCGGCATACATGAAGTGGAATATGTAGTAATACATTTTAAACTACACAAACATCATGCATCACTCCCTTTTGGGAATATTCTATTGCTTCAGTGCAGCTGCTCTTTTTTCTAGTGTAGGTACATGATGTTTCTGACACAGAATGAAGCACTTGCCACTGCATGTAAAGGATTACTGAAATGATAACCATATCTCTCTCTTAGAGATCTTAATAAACTGTAAATACTCCTTCACTTTTTTTTTCTATGGATTTGCTTTTAAACTGTGCTTTCCTGCACAGGGCAACAGGGAAGCCTTCCAAACATTCTGCTGCATTGGAAAGCCTTTGATATAAACACTCCAGTCAAAATGCATGCGCACACAAGGAACCATGAGCTGCTAAAAACATGATCCACACTATACAAGTGGTTTAGTTTACCCATATATTCTGTGGAGCTGGAAATTGGCCTACCCTTCTTTCTGAAAGGGAGAAACAATACAATTCTCACTGCAATTTCCTTCCCTTAACTCATTCTAGCAGACTCAAAAAAAAAAAAAAAAAAAAAAAGCAATCTGTTAAGGGCATAATGTTCACAAATCAATCAAAAAAAATCAGATACTGGTCTCATTTCATTCAGCAGACGTTTTGCCAATGGCAGCAGTTGAAGCTGGGTAAGAGTCAAAGATTGTAAAATGCTAATCTGGCATGCAGTCTACTCCATCTTCTTGTGGAAAAGTCGCTGTTCCCAAAAGGGATAATACTATGGCTGGAAGGAATACAAACAAAGCATATGACCATTGCTGCAGTTTGCAAGAAATACCATTTTGTGGGTGTCATTGAAAAAAGTGTTACCACTTCTTTTTTACAAAGGCAAGATAAAGCCATTTATCTAAAACAAAATGCTGATTTAACTTGTAAACATCTTTCTGCAGTTACTAATAAAATACATTTTTTGGCTAAAATTGCTAATCGAAAAGAACATGTCTTACATGTTAGCGTGCATTAATGAGCAACATATTTGAGTTCTTCGTGATTCCTGTCTGACTGCGCTTAAAGTCCCATTTCCTTTCTTTAACTTAGCTCTAACATTACTTAAGCATTGCAAATTAACATGAAATCCCAATCTTTTGATCAAAAGTAGAAAGTAGTCTCCAAAAGTCTTACTTGCATTTCTCAAACTAGGACAGAATGCCAGTCTTTTATTCTAGTGCTGTCAGAGCAGCAATGTACATTGTCCTTTTAAGCTGAAAATTTTATCTGAGATGCTTCACATCCCACAGAACATTGGCAAAGCTCTATCTTCTGTTTCAAATAATATTTATACTTCTCTAGACGTATGTGCACTTTGATAAAAATTTCATCTGCTCACCCTCCAGAAAAAAAATTTCTTTATCAATAAGTAAACATAATTGATTTTCTTTGTTTTGTTTTATTTTGATTATTGCCATTCAGCCATAGTAAATGGCAAGGATGACTCCTTGGCTAGTGCATTTTAATGCAAATCTCACCTGTATTAACGAATGAGATGTGAGTGTCCCAGTTCTGGCTGAGAGGTACCAGGCTCCTTATAGAGCTGAGGCCTACCCTGCTCTATGTTGGACATGGCCAGTTTCAGATGGCTTCAACAGCTCCAGTGCAGCACACAGATGATTTAAGAAACTAATAGCAGGCAGTGTGTGATAGCACTGAGAGGAAAGATGTGTGAAAAACAGACCTGCAGACACCAAGGTCAGAGGAAAATGAGAGCGAGTGTTCCAGAGCAGAAATTCCATTGCACACGGAATCACAGAACCTTGCCATCATAAAATTGTTAAGGTTGGAAAAAGCCTCTGAGATCTAGTCCAGCCATCAACCCATCACCACCATGTCCACTAAACTATATTCCCCAGTACCACTTCTACATATTTCTTTAACACCTCCAAGGGATGGTGACTCCAGTACCTCCCTGGGCAGCCTGCTCCTTACCACTATTTCTGAGAAGAAATGTTTCCTAGTATCTGACCTGTACATCCCCTGGCACAACTTAAGGCCATTTTGGTCCTATCACTAGTTACCTGGAAGAAGATGTTGACACCTACCTCATTAAAACTTTCTTTTAGGTAGATGTAGAGAGTGACTGGGAATCTCACTCCTTATATGACACCTGCTCCGGGCCCTTTAGCAGCTTGATTGCTTTTATTTGGACATGCTCCCATGCCTCAATGTCTTTCTTGCAGTGAGGGACCCAAAACTAAAAACTGCATTTGAAGTGCAGACTTTCCAGTGCTGAAAACAGGGAATTCAAGGTCCTGAGTCTGCTGTTCGCCAGGCCCACATTCCTCAGGATCATTAACTCAATCAGGGAATAGTCACAACAGCCCAGACTGCTTCCATTCTCAAGCTCTTTAATGATGTTCTCTGCATTTGTGAGCAACTGATCCAGTAATACCTTATTTCTGGCTGTTCTGTCCAATACTTGAACCAAGAAGTTATTCTCAAAAGAATCTAGGAGTTTCCTGGACTGCTTGCAGTCCACCACGTTTCTTTCCCAGCAGACATCTGGGCGGTTCCCAGTCTCATCAGGTGGTCTCTCATCTGTTCTTTGCTGTAAGGATTCTACTCCCTCAGAACCCAACTAGAAGTTCAGGGACTTGAGAGATATGAAAATCCTGACTGCCAGTGAAGACTGAGGCAAAACGCTTGCTGAGTAGCTCAGACTGCTGTCAGTTCTTCATTCTCAGTTCTCAGAGGGGGTATTCTCCTTTGCTTCTCTTTTCTGACTAACATACCTATATGTAAGCCAACATTCCTCATCTGCCTAGCACTGCTCTAGGGAAGGAGGCAGAGTAGTCAGAACCAAATGAGTTAATTTGAGCCTAGAAGGAGAAGTTGGGAGGAAGATGTTTTAATATTTGTCTTCGAGTTTTAGTGCCCAATTCTATTCTAGTTGAAAATAAACTTGCTTTCCCTGGGTCAAGTCTATTTTGCCCATGGTGGTAATTGATGAGTGATCTTCCTGTCTTTACCTTGATCCACAAGGTTTTCATCTTATTTCCTCCCCTGTCCTGCAAAGGTGAGAGAAAGAGTGGAGCTGGTTGGGACTGTGGCAGCCAGTAAATGTCTAACCATCATGATTCCATTTCACTAAAACCAGATGTGAAAAAATGGAAGCATCCAAACTGACCTTCAGATTGATTTTATTTGTGTATTTAATTGATTTCTCTGAGAATCTCTGAGAATATGCCACTTAAACCAAACTACAAAAAGAAATTTTGACAAATCAACTTCCTCCAAGGAACTTTTGTAAAACCGACAAATAGTAGGCAATTGATTTTTCTTCCTACCTTTCTCTTCTGCAAAGATCCACAAAGACACACATGCATCATGATAGCACAGTATTAAACTCACAGTATTTCAGAGCAGGGATAGAAGGCGCCAAGAAGTCCTATGGCCCTGGTGCCAGCAGTCCTTTGTTACACCTATTACGAGAGAGTCAGCATCAGTCTTTCTGACTGTGGCATATTCAGCAAGAAAGGAAATTTATACACATATGCCCTCCCAGCCATCTGGTAGCAGGATGGGTCCAGAGCCTAGATATTCTGTGCTATCTGTGGATTACCGTGCTTAGGATGCTGCAGCCAATATTCAGTTCTGAAACTAATTAAAGATGCGGGTCATGAGAGTTGAGAGACAACCTGGTAACTGCTTAGAGAAGCTCTTTGCTGAAGACTAAGTTGAGAGTTTTGACTACAAAGCAATTAGGGTAGATGTCTTCAGATATGAAAATATTGTTGAATCTACATAACACCCATTTGTACTACTAAAAATTATTTCAATCCACTTGCAAATAGAGATAGGACTACCTGTAGCATTCAAGCTGACAACAGCATGCATTTTCACACTGGATTACTCAGAGTTTGCATCTCAGCCTCTACAGCAGAGAATATTAATGAATCTCTTTTTAAATATTATTATTATATCCCTAAGTGTCAGATACAGAGAAATATTTTCACATTTTCTAATCCATCATTTTGCAAATAAGATTTTTTTAACTAGCATCCAATCACATATATGGTACCAATAACAGATATCCTCCTTACTGTGCAGCAGAGAGGAGTCATTAACAAACCCTACTATGCATGGGGCACTCTGATATTCAATCAGATGGATGAGCAGTTCAAAAATTTCACAAGAAAAATTGATAGCAGTCAGCTAAGATTGCTTTATCACAGTGCACTCCCACTAACATGTCCGTTGTACTCTGCCAATGTGTAGTTCACTGCAGGGTTTAAAATGAAATCCTGTTTTCAGCATAAAGCTCTCTCTGTTTTTGCAGTGGATTCCCTACTTAATTTGAATACACACAATAAAATCTGTTTTCATTTTCTGCAATTTCAGTTTTGTTTCTTCACTTCTTTTTTCTTAGTTACCCTCTTCCCTGCTTTTAAAATGAAAAAAATAAATGAATTCAAAAAAAAAAAAAAAAAAAAGTCGAAAGTGATAATAGTGAAAGTACATTCCATTTTTTTTTTTTATCTAAAAGGCAAAAATGAGTTATTTTGATAGTTTATGAGTATTTCTCCCCCCTCCTCTTTCCAGATTTCCAGATTCCCCAAACCATAATTCAAGCTGATTCTCCACTTAATGTGTATTCTGTCAATTGAATGTGACAGCTGCTAAACACATCTTAGACCAAGCAGATACTGTCAGTTATATAACTGTGCGAAGGTCAGACACTGGTTAGAGGTGAATTCAGTTTTCAGTTTTCAGAATTGAATATCAACATATGCTTAGGCTTTTTATTATTATTATTTTAGGTAAGAGCATAATGGAACTAAAATAAGAAAAACAAGCTAAGGCTTTATGCTTTGGGGAGATATATTATTATTTTCATACTCTTAAGTTTCTATCTGTATTCCCTTAAGGAATAAAATTGTCAACATATAACAGAATGCTTCTCAAAGGCACCAAAACAGACATATTGTCAACAGCTGTGCTAGAAAACCGGTTTAAAGAAGGGCCAGAGGGAAAGGAAAAGAGAAAAAGAGGGAAATATGCCCTTTTCTTTTAGTATCATATTAAGAAAGCACTGCCCAGCAGTTATTACAGGTGAGTGCATAGATTTCAATTTTTGTTGTGCTCATTCTGTCCTGCTCTTTATCTGAGAAACGTTTCAGCATAAAGTTTACATCTACAATTAGGCAGAGTTAAATACACATTTTGTCCTCTTCCAGATTTTAAAAGAACTAAAGCTTAATATTTTCTAAAATATAGGTGGATGGATGTTTTTTCATTTATTTTTTTCACAGACCCTTCCTTGTACGCATCCCAGATGTTTAAATAGATTTGTACTTTTCTATCAGTTTAACAAAATATCACTTTTCATTGTTCAAACTTTAATATTATAGAGAATAGCTTGTGTGTACATGTAATGTATGGAGCCAACTAGTTCCGTGTGTTTTCAGGAGTCAATTCTGATGATCTTTTTGTGTCCATTATGACATGGCATGTTCTGGGATTCTATGAGACACATATGCACACACAAACACAGAGATATACAAAGTTGTCAGTAGTGAAAGAGATACTGACAGCTAAAGATTCTCTATTATTTTAATATATCATAATGATTGTGCTCAACAATTCTGAGACTGAACAAACACATTTTCATATCATTATCTTTGATGGTGCAGGCAGTGTAGGATAGAAGTCTATGACTTTGTGGGCCACAAGTCCCTGTATTACATGCCATTCTATATTTAAACCTTTGTTGTACTTAAATATGAAATGTTTTTGTATACATGTATTTTTATGTTTTCATATTTCTATGTAAATACACACACTTATAAATTAAGAACAAACATGATGTTATTAAAAAGTATAGCCACAATCTCACATTACTTGCAAAGCCACCATACTATTGCACTAACAACACACTCTTTCTCTCATTTGTGTGAGGGGGAGTAGGTCATCTTTCCAAGGAATCAGGAAGACCTTGAAAAGAGATATTTCTTTATTTTCTTCACAGATATAAAAATTTTACAGAGGTACACCTCTGCATTTTTTCCTGGGGGGAAAAAAAAAATAAAAAAAATCCTTCACATTTGATGCAAATTTTATAGAGTAATCATATTTCTCTTTACTGAGAATATTTTGTACCAAGCATAATATTTTTACCTGCAGTAATACGAATTCTGTTTAAAAATGAAAACAAAAACACATTCAGACATTATAATTCCCATATATTCCGGGCTAATGCTAGCCATCTAACTTCTTGGTTTTGTTACTTCTTGACTTTTGCTTTGTTTTTCAAAAAAAGAGAAGCTTCCTCATTGGATAAAAATTTCCATAATTTTTTTCACAATATATGGTAAGCAATTCTTCAGCATACAAAATGATATAGTGCCCACTAACAAAAACAGAAGGATTCCAGATTTGAATCAATGTGGTAAGTAGAAAATTACCATAATACTGAATTCAGATATGCTATAAACTCAACAAAGGAAATGCATTAACCAGCTTATCTTCAAGACAGTTTTTGAAGTACCCAATCTAAAAGGAGGACCTAAAATGGAGTTATTTTTTTAAAGTCAACATAAATTACACAATTTTTCACCAAGGAATTTCATGTTGATATATTGCAAATTTTAAGACATGACACCAAGGCTGTTTTTAATATTAGACAGTACTAGTTACTTGATTACAAATTATTCCACATCACTGGGCTTTACATTCTTGCCTATCACACATTAAAACTTACATGCTTTTATTTCATCAGCATGTAAAGATGTATTTGTAATGTGCCACCTGTCTTCAGACTCTGGTCAGTGAAAGTCTGTATTTCCATATCTTGTGTAAAATATTGCTCTCTGTAGAAATAAAAGGTCCTGTAGAAATAAAAGGGGGAAATGTAGAATAGAGTTTATGGTTGAGCAGCTGTCTGGTATGGCTAATAATTCCATGCAGAGCAAGGATTATTTGCCCACAGAATGCCTGACTTTATAATTCCCTAGCCTGCCCTCTCTTCCCAACCCTCACACTCCTGCCATGACACAGCCCCATGGTTTTCAAAGGACAACAATGACAATTCCATTTTCAAACTTCCCTTGCTGGTTGTGAAAGCTCATGACTTTCTTGGAGATGTGTAGGGTAGCACCAAAGAGAATATCAGGCAATCACATCTTTGAAAGCCTTTTCTTCATAGTGAAGAACTGGCCACAGAATGTAATTCTGTCCTGCTATGATGTACAGCTCTTGTTGTCTTTACGCTTGAGTTTGTAAATCATCATACTGTAGAGACTGTGAATCTGAGCAGAGTAGCAAAATAAGAAATTGTTCCAAAGTTAATGATATGGCAATGATCACTGCAAAAATAAGAGATAACAGATTCCAAAATCAGAGATATTCCCTGCATGTCCAAATAGTAAGTTCAACAATAGAAAGTAAATAACCAGTATGTATAGATAACAATCAATTATCTCTCCACACATTCTCCTTTAAGCACAGCAATACTACATGTACATTCAAATGATTTCCTATCAAAAATCACTGCTGTACTTTATTATACAGCTGGGTGTACACTCATATGCTCCTTTTGCAGTTTCTCTGGGTTAGTAGAATATATGCCAACAGCATGACAGAAATAGCCTGAAGCAATAGGTGGCTGAAAGTAGCAAATAACATGCTGAAGCTGCTGAAGTATTTTTTTTAAATATTCTAGTTCTGAGTTTCTGATGTTTAATTTTTCCTGCGAAAGGCACACAGTGGGTGCCTGAAGTGAGAAATTGCATTCTACCTAAACTCTGTTGTCTAGTAACCACAATGCCCAGTATAGCTTTGCAAAAGTGCTTTAAAAAGAGATTGAAAAAATAACAATCTCAGTATACAATTCTTCTCCACTGTTTTTCTTCCCCACAGCTGCAACTGTTACTTGTAAAAACCCTGGAGCTAGAGTCAGAGGTCTTGATGTGCCACTAAGAGTTTAGACCAAAAAAAAATAGCTCTCCATTAGCAAAAGAAATGAAGCCTAAAATAAGGTGACAATAAGATCCCTTTAAGATCACACAAATAATTTTTTCCTCTTGTTTCTATGCTAAACTATCTTCTTACACACATCTCTCTTTTGAGACAAAAGGAGCATATTTTAATGTACAGAAACAGCAAAATACATCCTTATGAAGAAACTAAGCCCAGTATAGGAACCACTTCTTTAAACTATGCTAATTAAAATACTGGCCAAGTTATTTCACAAGAGCATGCAACCAAAATCACAGTAATGAAAATATTCCAAACTTGGTTCACACTATTTGCTAAAAAAAGAAATTTTATGTGCATTTCAGCCACCTAGCTTCTTTTGCAAGTGGCTTTCTTCTGGGGCTTGTGGATATATTCCTTCCCACAGGAATATAATATAAAAAAAATAATATAAACACACAGAATAAATTTGAGTACAGTCCAAGGGACATAAATATGTTTGTTATTTGCCCATCTCCACCCCTCACCTCCTATTTATCATAACTATTTAAAACTTAAGTATTATTCTTTCTGTACAAGTGATATGCACCTCTTTAAAGAATTGCATGATAAGAAGGGTTGTTAACATCAGGGATGCAAACCCTAACAAAGTTTAGGAAAGTGTAGTTTATGTGCTCTACTGGCACTGAGACATACCAGGACTTGAATAGTAAAAGTTGATCAGCATAGAAAAATGCCTTATTGTCAAAATACCCTACAACTTAGTGCTAAGAACATTTTCTTACTTCAAGAATTGTCTTGCTTGGAAATTTCAAGATGGAAAGTAATTTTTTTTTTTTTTTTTCCCGTAAGTTCTGCATGGAAACTAACAAAACTAACAAAACTAACAAAAAATTCTATGACTGTTCTGTAGTTAAATAGTAGAGATGTTCTATTATATTTTTGGTACTGTTTGAAAGTATGCAAGCAAAGCAGATTTTGACTTGTTTTAACTGAATCAAAGAGGGAGCCATACCACAAAATGGAGATTGCAGAGTACCAGTTTCTCAGCATCCAGTCTGAGCAAAGAACTACTGTAGAAACTGGCAATTTTCAGAACCCCATTTCCCAAAGTCACCAGTATGAATCCATAGGGATCTTCCAATAATTGTAATTGTAGCAGAAGAAATAGTTAATTCTTTCTGCTTCCAGAACCAGATTGAGACAGCAACAAAAAATATTCTGTTCATTTGTCTTGTTTAAAACTAAGAGCTGATCAAAAACTATGGAAAGGAGACTTCCAGTGATTTTTTCTGTTGTTGTCGGAGATTGTTGAGTAAGCAGACAAGAAACACATTCCCACTACCCTTCCAGCAGTGCTGGGCAAGCCTGTAAGCACAGCGGAGATGCCCAAGCACAATACTCCACAGCTCCCTGCCTGCCATCCCTTTGCCCAGCTGCCAGCTGCTGAAGCCTCCATACGCATCTTCTCAGGCTTCCTGTCCTGTTCTCCTTCATATTTCCTTCTGATACAGAGAGAAGAGCAACAGAGGCAGAGCAATTTCCCACAAAATGAAATTCCCTTCTTTTATCAGTACTTAAAATCTCTGCTACAGCTTTAGTGGGAAAGGTGAGAAGGGATGATTTTTTTTCCTACTTTGTTATCAGCAGATTTTAATTATTTTCATATTCCCCAGACATCTTTTACCCTAAGTACCGATAAAGTGCAAAATCATGGAATGAGCTCATCAGAAATCTGTTTTGAAGCAATATAAGACAAATGCTGGAAAAAAACAGGCCCTTAAGGCTTCATCCTAATCTGTCTCGAATGCAGCATCAAAAGTATTCTAATGAAACAGGATAACAATCTTTCACAAAGGAATTGGAAAGTTGAGCAGATCAGTAATACTGATATAAAAGGTCTTTCTAGATAGTACCATATACACAGTGTGACAATTCTACCCTGAATAGCATTCCAGCTGTTTTCTGGAAAAGAATATTGAAAACCTTTGTTCATGTTAATAAAGTCTGCACTCTGTCTGATATAACAGATAATTTTTTTAGAATTTGGACTCATTCTTGCTGAAACTATGTATTGGTGTGCACTACAACCTATCATTAGAGATGCTTACAGAGGGCCGTTGACAGAACAATCATAAGAAAAACATCTTCCATCAGGCTTCCTCAAATGCAGATGGGAAATCAATTTCTATATTCACAGGAGAGAATTCCAAAGGACTCACAGTGAGAAACTCTCCTGCTGTTGCTTTGCATTGGCCCTTGCAAGAACCAGGGAGAATATTAAATTGACAAACACTCATTTCAGCTACTGTAAGGATCTTCTTAATAATCAGAATAAAAATAAAATATAAAACTGATTCCAGTTTTCACTTTTTTTTTCTGAGGAAACTTTGTCATCCACTTCAGTTAAACAGCTGTAGTTTCCAGACAGTCAGGGCGTTAACATCTGATGAGTGATCTCACTTAGGACTGTTGCATGAGACACAAATCACTTTTATTCTGTTAATCTTCTGCATGGAAATACTTTTTGTCTTACTAATTGTCAACGGTTTATGGGCTGGTCCGGCCCAGTTCCGTGACCAGCAGGGCGGAGGGATCTGCGGATCCGCGCCTCTGGGAAAGGGGAAGCAGGGGACCCCAAAATACTTGAAAACAACAGCACTGATCTGAGGTGGAACAAATGATTTTACTAAATATAGTAGAGAGAGAGAGAGAGAGAGTCTGTTTGAATTGTATAGACCTCACCACAATGCTGGGGTGAGAAGTGCAGTCCAGTTGGGTGACTGAAGTACAGACGGCGAAGCGCAGGCGGCGAAGCGCAGGCGGCGAAGCGCAGATAGCAGCGAAGCGCAGACAGCGAAGAGCAGGCGAAGAAGAAGAATCAGGTGACCTTGCTTGGAGTTATATCCCCTTGCTGACCGCAAAGTCTCCTGGGGAAATGTAGTTCTTCTCCGACGGACGAACATTCGGCAGAAATCAAACCCCACCCCCAATGCATTACATGATGTTATGGTGTGGAATACTGATGACCAAAAATCATAAAACCATGACACTAATAAAGACTGAAAGAAAAAAGTGTGGTATCTGTAGAGTTTCAATATGGGTTTATCATTGTTGTGTATGTTTACAAAATTCCAATTAGTATGAAGTCTAAGCAACCTCCAGACAAACTGGGTGCCACCTGGTTAAATATACAGTACATACTGAAAACTTTGAAATTTTTGCTCTATTCATATGACTATAATATTTCTAACCTTAATAATGATTCAAGTTATCTCATTTTCAACTAAATCTCCTCCGATTCAGATAATTCTTTATTCTTGGATAACTCATTACTGTCTGCCTTTTTCCCTAATAGTAGATGAAATGTAATGGCAATCTCATGTAAAACATACTGACACAA
Organism: Perdix hodgsoniae; assembly: GCA_035772895.1. NCBI lineage: Eukaryota > Metazoa > Chordata > Aves > Galliformes > Phasianidae > Perdix > Perdix hodgsoniae. Next base: position 4,314,969 of record JAPSGF010000061.1, on the reverse strand, counting down.
ATTCTTCTAGTTTTAGAATGGCAGTATAACAGTGTTCGACCAAATATGTATAGATATCAAACATTAGTTATTTAAGACCTAATAACTGCTCTGCTGAATTTTGAGCTGTACAATTTATTTCTATAGGAATCTGGAAAAGTGGAATCGAGATAAAATTTGAAAGAGGAAAAAAAAAATTTTAAAATATAATTTAATTATGGTAAAAATCCAAAGTAGACACTTACTCAGAAGTCAACCTTCTAGTCTGGATTTAGGCTCTAACACAAGTATCCTATACCCAATCATTTTAGCCTATCAACTTAACACAGTACTGCACAAAATCTGAGTGCTCAGGCAAACACAAAATTTTACCCAGTTTTTGAAAAGCTCTTTTCTGCTGTAGCAGATTGTCTTCAAATGGATGAATAATGATATGAGCCTGGGTACTTAGCTATGACATCTGTTATGTAGTAAATTGCATTGCATGCCACATGCATAATGAAGAGGAAAGAGGGATTGTAGTTCCTAAAACATGCCTCATTATGTGATGGTGCACGAATACAGGCAGTGACACCCAGGACAGATGGAAAGGCTGCAGTGACATAAAATGTACAAATAATGTTGTTTTTATCACTTGGAAAATGAATTTGTTAACTCTCATGGGGATAAAAAAAAAAGCAACTCTGTACTGAATAAAATAGTAAGAAGCTGTGAGCACTGATAATTAAGATCTCTCTCTTAAAAGTTGCTTACATTAATTCACTTGTAAGTTTGACTATTCTTTGTAAGGAACATGTTCTGTTTCCTTAATTCTCTCATTTTTTTCTTGGTAGCTTACACTTCAAAAACAGGGTGCACACATATCACAGATAATCATAATATTCAGATATCAAAAACTCTGCTGTAAAATGATTCAGCAGACCAAGGTATGTTTTCCAGACATGCAGATAATTTCCTAACATTATGCAGTCAATTAGATTTAATTGAACAAAAATTATAGTACACACATTAAAAAAAAAAAAAAAAAAAAAAGGAAAAAAAGGTAGGAAAAAAAAAAGAAAAAAAATGCAGTTAAAATTTCAAAACTCCAATTCATTTCCACTGCTAAAAATAATGATGACTCTAGAAATACAATCACAGCCCATTTAATTAATACTGGCTTCTGAGTGACCCACAAGGACAAGTGCCCTATAGTGTCATTTCTGAACTTAACATTAAATTGCAGCTGCCTGTGTTTAAACATTTGGGCCCATGTTCAATATTTAAACAACTGCTCTGGACACATGGATAACTATGCCTAATGTAAAGCTCACAGGCTTGAAAATTGTGGCCTAAATTGTGAGAGGAAAAAGTTATAGCTCTCATTGACAACAGTAAATGATAAAGTGGGAAAGTCTGTTAAGAAATTATTTGAATAAGGTTAGGAATGTCTAACTAAGCTGTTTTTTATTGCTCAGGGATCAAGATGGATAGAACAGGACTAGGATATTTATGCTATTCCAAGAATGGAAACTAGTAAAAGGAAATTCTTACTATAATACAGTAATATAGCTATTTTCAGTCTAGGCTCATGCAGAAAACATAAAGCAGGTATAAGGAAGTAATTAGAATGCAGACAAATGTAGATCATAACGGAAAAAAAACAAGCGTACAAAACTATTCTAATAAATCATTAATAGCATGACAACAAAGAATGGAAAAAGAAATGGCATTGTTTACGGTAGTTTCAAAAAATTTTAAAGTTGATAGTGACAACAAAGAAAACACTCCTTATCCTTACTCAAGAATGTGCCTGTATTGGCAGGAATTGTCTTAAATGATGTTTTAAATGATGTGAAAACTTCATTCTTCAGGACAAAAAAAAGAAGTATCTATTAAAGCAGATTTCTTATTACCATTATTTAGCTAGAAAAATTCATGCAGCCAAGAAAGTGTAGCCTAAATAAAATTTAAGAAATCTGGAGAAACAATGACCCTACTTTCTGCCTGAGTGTTATACTGACAAACATGTATTGCTGCTAAGTTAGTTGCATTTGCATTCTGTTTTCAATATATTAATGTGGCAAATCAGGAGAAAAATTTTGATTGCTCACATGAAAGCAACATTGCACAAATCTGAAAAATCAGCTCCAGTCCATCACTTCAGCACTGCAGAAGGTTGGAGATATAACTGGAAAAGAACAGCAAATGAAGTTACTATCATGGTTTTACATTTTTTGGCTTTCAATATTCCACATCAAAACATCATGTAGTGTACTGGAATTAAAGTGTTAATGCTCCAATTCCGTGTACCTGTCCCTGTACATGACAGAAGTCATGGGATCTGACCCTTCCAGGTGGGGTGGTCTCTTACTGCCTGGCAGTGGGTGCTGGAAGGTGCTTTCCTAGCTGTTCCAAGCTTTTTCAGGTTTGACTCGGTCTCAGGAACTCTCTCTCTCTCCTATCTTATTTGGTTTATTAGTCTGCATTTCAATTAGATTGTATTACATTGTGTTATCTTGCATTCCAATATCATGCTTAGTAAAATAAGGTTTCCTCCATAGATTGTTGCCGCTGTTTGTTTGTTTTTTTTTTTTCTTCCCTTCCTTCCCATTTGGTGGGGCCGGGGGGCGGAGAGATGGAGGGGGGAGGGAAGGGTCCTACTGCCCCCTGTCACGGGCATAGATTGATCTAGTTAACTCCATGACAGTTACTCACAATGCTCTCCTTTGCCAGCTTGGTCCTTAGAGAGTATAAGCGTGGCATCCCAGGAGACTATGAACAGCAATACATAAAAGAAGCTTAGAGCTATTTTTACTCTACTTTCCTCGTATGAATTATTATCCCAGAATCACAGATACAAAGAGATTGGAAGAGACCTATGGAGATTGGCTAGTCCAAACTCTCATTAAAACAGGTTCTTTACAGTAGGTTATACAGAAATACATCGAGGCAGGTTTAGGATATCCCTAGAGAAGGAGACTCCACCATCTAACTGAGCAACTTGTTCCAGAGCTCTGTCATCTTCAAAGTAAAGAAATTTTTCCTCATAGAACTTTCAGAACTCCAAGGTGGAACTTCCTGCATTCCAAGTTGTGGCCTTTGCCCCTTTTATGTCATGGCATGGAACTTAAATAAGTCTAGCCTCATCCTCTTGGTGTCTAATCTTTAAATACTTATAAGTACTGATAAGATCCTTTCTCAGACTTTTTCTTCACCAGGTTGAACAGCCCCAGGCCTCTCAGATAATCCTCCAGGATCCTCACCATTTTTTTTGTACACCCCTGGTCCCTCTCCAGTAGTTCCCAGTCATTCTTGACATGGGAAGCCCAGAACTGAATGCTGTACTCCAGATGTAGCCTCACCAGGGGAGAGCAGAAAGGAAGAAGAACCCATCTTGACCTGCTGGCCACCCTCTTTTTAGTGAGGATAAGGATACCATTGGCCTTCTTGGCCACAAGGACACACTGGTGTCTCATAGCCAACCCTTTGAACACCTAGACACCCCAGGTGCTTCTCTGCAGAGCTCCTTTCCAGCAAAACAGCTCCTAACCTGTACTGATGGATGTGGTTATTCTTTCTTCCTCTACACTTGCCCTTTTTGAACCTGATAAAGTTCCTTTTACATCTTGCTCTCCAGCCTGACCAGGTCTCATTAATTGGCAACACAGCCTTCTGGTATGTCGGCCCCTCCTCCTAGCTTTGTATCTTCATCAAACTTGTTGAGGGTGTGTTCTATCCCTTTGTCCACGTTATTGATGAAGATGCTAGAGAAGACTGGAGCCAGCACAGACCCTTGCAGAATATCACTAACTACAGGCTAGACTCTGTGCTGGTTACCACAACCATCTGAGCTCTACTAGCTAGCCAGTCCTCAATCTCACTGTCCACACATACATCTCACAATTCCTAAGCTTACCTGCAAGGACACTGTGGAAGACAGAGTCAAAAACCTTGCTGAAGACAAAATCCACTGCTTTCCCCTCATCTATCTCACTTTACACTTAAGTACCATTTTAATCCAGGTCCTTCTCCAGGAACCTCAGGAAGGTCAGGAAACTTTTCACTTGAGTGGTTTTAAACCAAAGCTTTGATCTATTTGGCAGATGCTCAGCAGTCAACTCCATATTACTGTGCTTCAGTGTGTAGGTGAGGAGTAGGTCCTAAACTGCTTTTTCTTCAGCACAGGAAAGCCAGCTTTTTAAGAGCCAGGATTAAACACATAAAATTACTTTGTTTTGGAGACAATTGCACAGTAACTATCACTGCAGCTAGGCAATCAAAGACTGCAGGAAAGAGGCATATGCAAATGCTTGACTAACTACTGAAGTGGTTGAATATTTCGGTAATACCTGTGTTTAGAGACAATATAAATTTGCAGATATAAAATTACCTCAGAGGACTATCTGGAAAAGAGCATGAACATACTGTCAGGCATCAACTGGCCATGTGTGTGAGTTGAATGTGAGTTAGATCAAACAACACAACAAAAAGAATGAAATAGGCTATATAAACAGAACTGTACTATCAGAAGTCTACATTTGCAAACAAAAATAATCATAAGGACACAGACAAAGCAAGAGTATGGACTAATATTGTCTGTGAGGTTGATGATGGAATAAAAGTCCAAGAAAGAAAATGAAGAGTTTTAATAATTCTCTGGAGAAGTATTATGAGAAGTATTATGAGAATACAGTGAGAAATAGCTATCAGATGTAATATTAGAATAAATGGCAAAACTATTTCGTAATTCAGAATGAACCTGGAGGAAAGTATCAGTATTCTTTTCAACCTGCAAACTGTAAGTACAGTGGAAATAACTATTGTAGAACATACATGTATCTGAGAAAAAACAGTTCCTATTCATGTGTAATTGCTGCTTACTTAACAGTGGCTCATTAACTTATAAAGTTGTTGAGATAAATGGAACTAAACCAAAAATAATCTTTCCAAATGGCAACAGCATTAGACTTTCAGTGAAAAAATGTAAAAACAGAAGGCAAGAAAAAAGAATGTGTATTTCAGCTTGCACTTTTCTTATAATATCAGCTTTTGAATGTGTGGGATGCTATAAACGAAATCAAATCATCACTACCTCAATACTGAGGATACCTCTAGATGCTATTGTCTTAGCAGAACTGCTAGCCTTAGATTATTAATAGCCTACTTGCAATGACACCTAAGCCTGGCTGATGCTCTGTTCCTGATGTCTATGAGCATGCAACCTGAATGCTATTCTCATAGACACAGTTCAGTTCCTTATTATTGTCCAGCATGCTGAATGACCAGTGTACAACGTAACCGGTTACTATTTCTTAAAACCAAAAAATGCCTGGTTTGTGGGAGAGGAAAGGAAGACAATGCACGAGAAGAAGGCAGTTCACTAAAGAACAGTTGAAATATCTTGCCCAAATTAAAAAAAAAAAAAAAAAAGACAAAAAATATTCCCATTCTTTTCTCTGTCACATCTTCAAATAAGTAGAAAATACACGCATCATAACTGTAAGAGATCTCAAGATAGAGAATATTTGAGGTCAATTACTGATATTTCATTCTAGTGTGAGTTTTTAGCAACTGTTTGTTTTCCTCATTCATTTAAAGTAAAAGTAATAAAGATTGAAAATACATGTTTTCGTAGTGGTGTACCAGAAAGCATAATGAGTGAAGCATGGGCTTCATAGTGTCTGTTCAGTATCTCTTGAGTGAAAAAGCAAACTGCATTATGCTGTCTAACATTAAATTCAGGGCTTCTACATCTTTAAGGAAGCAATCACATGGTAAACCACTGTTTTTAGCACATGAGCTAATCAATCTATGCCAAACCTTTATAACTTCTTACAGGCTTTTTTTACCACTCATATATATATCCTTTACATTTATTCCTTCTTAATCCTTTTTAATATGCTGTATGTGTTTCACACCATCTTCACACTAATGCTGTGCAAGTTAAAACACTAAAAATTTAACGTTACACAAACTTTATAGGCAGCCATTTCTCTTAGATAAATACACTACTGTTTGTGTTTCAAAAAAGATTTTAATAAAATGCCTATTGGGGAACTGTTGCTTCTCTGCCATGTACGTTAATGTTGTTCTTCTCTAGCAGGCAATCCTACATTTATAAGTCATAAATCCAACAGCCTTTCTCAATTTCGTAGAACCTGCAACATAACCATATCCTTGGACATGTGCTAAAAAATTTTTATTAGAAATACATGAAAATGGTCTATTTTAAAGATTTTCGTTGGATTTTGCTTTAAGTTTAGTTTGTAAAGAACTATTATTTCAAAATTCAAATCGAAGCATTCATCTTAGTGTCAAATTCTACTACATTAATCAACTGGCAAGAGGTGGGTATGGAACAGTTCTCAGCTGTTTGCAAATCATAAGACGTACAGCTATCTTCTTACAGGAAACTAGTGAAAGAGCAGGAAAGATAAATCATGGTTCCAGGATTACCACTATAGCCAACAGTAGTAACAGTGTCTTCGTAGAAAATGAAATGGGCAGTAGTAGGCAACTGGACGCAAGAAAGGAATTAGACAACCAAACAAACTGGACAATATTAGATTGGGTTTCAGGATTGTTACTTACAGACACAAAAGCACTGGATTTTCTTCAAGAGAAGAGAATACCATTACTTAGAATTAGTAGTTGATTTTTTAAGAGAGAAATATGCCACTACATCTGATGGAAAGTAAGATTTGTTATGAGTACAACACACTTCTACTGGCCATGATACTGCTTTAATGTATGCTGCTAGCTTGGAAATGTTCTTTTCATCATAATAAAAATATTTTTACACTCATAAAAAAGGATATGTTTAGAATGCTGGGGTCTAACTTCAAACATGCTGTAAATGCATTGCTATGAATATATTTCATATTTCTATGTTTCATGTCTATCTGTCCAGGAAAAAGTAATAATATGAAAGGTTTGGATTCTTTGTGCAGCCCCAGAAAAATCTCACAGTCACATGAAGTTTGAATTCAAACACCCTGGACAGGAAAAGAAGGGGGGAAGTATAGGGTTGTTCCTAACAAAAGAAGGAAGAAGACCAATAAAACCAAAACCAGAAAAGCCTACCCCCCTACATCCAAAAAAGATAAAACAATTATTGATTGTAGATGATCCCTCCCTGCAGGGAACTGAATTTCCAGTATGCTGGATAGACCATCCTCTTAGAGAAGTCTGTTGCCTCCCTAGATTTCAAGTCACCAAAAAACTGCATAACCAGGTACAGCCAACAGATTACTGCTTTTCCATGTAGGGAATGATGAAGCAGCTATCAAGGTCTATCAAAAGGGATTTCAGAGACTTAAGATCTCTTTTGAAGGAATCAAGAACATAATAATAATATTATTATATTATTATTATTATTATAATATTATTATTATTTAATATCTAAATCCCACTTCCTGTAGTGAGTAAGGGCACTGAAAGAAACAGAAGGATTCGATCCACAAATGTGGTTTCGTGGCGAGTGCCACCACCATCATTTTGGGTTTATTGACAGTGGAATTATCTACATAGCACTAGGCCTGCAGTCACTAGATGGATTTCACCTCTCTCAAAGGGATGAAACTAACAGAAGTGACATCAAGATTGGACAATGCCTGGGCTGCGGTGTCCATGAAATGGTGGAGTTCATACTGCTGAGGAGTATCAAAGAGTAAAATCAGGAAGCTTAATTTTAGGAAAGCCAAATTCTAGCTCTTCAGAGAGTTAGTCAACAAAATCCTCGTGAAACTTCCCTCAGGGACAAGAGAGTGGAGCAGAGCTGGCATATCTTTAAGAAAGTTTTCCTTAGTGCACAAGAGCTCTCCATCCCTAGGTGTCAGGAAATAAAGGCAAAAGATGGCTGAACCAATATCTGTTGGTCAAACTGAAAAGCAAAAATAAATGCACAGCAACGGAAGAATTGACAGGTACACTGGAAAGGGTGTAAGGATACAGCTAAATTGTGTAGAGACAGTGTCAGGAAGGCCAAAACCCAACTGGAACTGGACTTGGAAAGGGATGCAAAGATTCAAGGAAGGCTTCTACAGGTATATCAACAAGGAAAAGGAAGTCAGAAGGTGAATCCTCCCTAGAAAGCAATACAAGCAGGTTGATAACAACAAAAGAGGAGAGGACTGAGGTACTCAACAAAGTTTTTGCCTCATCTTCACTGGCAACTGCTGTACACACACAGTTTGGGTGGATGGACTGGGAGAGCAATGTCCCTATGTAAAGATCAAGTTCTCAACCACCTGAGGAATCTGAACGTCCATAAGTCTATGGATCCAAATGAGATGCATCCCAGAGTCCTGATGGAACTGGCTGATGTAGTTGCCAAGCCAAATTCAATGACATATGAAAAGTCATGGTGGTCAAGTAAAGTTTCTTGTGTCTGAAAAAAAAAAGGTAATTCCTCACCCATTTTTATGAAGAGTAGAAAGAATGAGCCAGAGAACTACTGTCATGTCAGCCTCACCTTTCTGCTGGAGAAGATCATAGAGCAAATCCTCCTGGAAGCTATGCTAAGATACGTGGAAGATGAGACAGGACAACCAGCACAGCTTCCCCTGGGGCAAACTGTCCCTGACCAACCTCGTGGCCTTCTATGATGGTGGCATCTGTGTCAATGCACAAGAGAAGAGCCACTGATGTCACAGAATCATAGAATAGCTTGGGTTGGAAAGGACCTCAAGGATCACCAAGTTCCAAGCTTCCTGCCACAGACATGGCCACCAACCATATCTGGTACTAGACCACATTGCCCAGGGTCCCATCCAACCTGGTCTTGAACACCTCCAGGGACATAGCATCCAGAATCTCTCTGAGTAGCCTGTTACAGCACCTCACCACTCTCTCTGTAAAGAACTTCCCTGATATTGGACCTAAATACTTCCCTCCTTGAGCTTAAAACCATTCCCCCTCATCCTCTCACAGTCTACCTGAGTAAAAAGTTGATTCCTCGCCTTTTTATAATCACCTTTTGAATTCTGGAAGGCTGCAATGATGTCTCCTCACAGCCTTCTTTTTTCCAAGCTGAACAAGCCCAGCTCCCTCAGCCTGTCTTCACAGGGGAGGTACTCCAGCCTGCTGATCAGTTTTGTGGCCCTCTCTCTCCAAGAACTTCATCTCTTTTCCATACTGGGGGCCCCAGACCTGGACTCAGTACTACAGATGAGGCCTCATGCAGAGTAGAGAGGAACAGTCACTCCCAAATGCCACCTATCTGGATGTCAGTAAAGTCTTTGACACATTCCCCCATAAAATCCAAATCTTTCTTTCCAAACTGGAACAATGTGGAATTGATGAGTGGATTGTTCCATGGAAGAGGAGCTGTTTGTGAAATTGTATCTAGAGAATGATGGTCAATGGTTCAGTATCCAGGTTGAGATCAGTGATGAATGCTATCCCTTGGGGATTTGGTTCTGGGATCAGTGTTCTTCAGTATCCTCATCAATGGCACTGATAGTGGGAATGAGTTCACCATCAACAGTTTTGCAGATGACACCAAGCTGTGTGATGCAGTTGGCACACCTGAAGGATAAGATGCCATTCAAAGGGGTCTAGACAGGACAGGACAGGAGATGATCCTGCCTCTCCACTCTGTTTTGCTGTGACTTCACCTGGAGTATTGTGGCCAGATGTGGAATTCCTCAGTTCAGGAGAGATGAGGACTTCTTGATGTGTATCCAAAGGAGAGCCACAAAAATGATCCAAGGGATGGAACATCTCCTCTACAAGGACAGGCTGAGAGAGTTAGAGCTGGAGCTGGAGCTGTTCAGCCTAGAGAAAAGAAGGCTTCCGGGTGATCTGATAGCACATTTCAGTATATAAAAGGGGGCTATAAAAAAGAAGGGGACACACATTTTAGCAGGGTCTGTTGTGACTGTTGCAAACTGAAAGAAGGGAGATTGGAATTAAGAAAAAGAATTAGGATGAGGGTAGTGAAGCACTGAAACAGACTGCCCAGAGTGGTGGGGGATGCCAGGTTCTTGTACACATTCAAGGTCAGGCTGGATGGGGCTCTAAGCAACGTGATCTAGCTGCAGATGTCCTCTATTCCTTGCAGGCCAGTTGGACTAGATGACCTTTGGGTGTCCCTTCCAACTCAAATGATTCTATGATTCTAGAACAGAAAAAAAAAAAAAAATTTTGGGGTCAAAGAAAACCAAGACTGGGTTAACTGTATTGTTTTGCAAGTGAACTATCCCACATCAGTCAATTATAAAGAATATATGTATAATGTATAAAGAAAAAGAGGCTGTATTTCTTAGATCCTGACCTTTTGTAGAATCGTCATATGAAGAATGAATTTCTATCAGGAGGCTTTTCAATAGGATTGAGGGTTTTCGTTTATTTCCTTATTTGTTTTTAACTATGTTTATCAGCTGCTATAACTAATAAGAGTGTAGCTCAGATTATTTCATCACAGAAAAAAAAAATTGTTTCTCTGGGAACAATTTCTCTGTTGATATATGGGTGTGTTGTTTTTTTTTAAGAAACTGAGCGATCTATAAGCGTGCAGTCATTCTTGAATAATTAAATATCTTAAAAGTACCAAAGTGGTGGGTGACAGACTCCTTGTGAGAGCACTCAGAAAGTACTTCTGCTCTTTTAAGGAGAAAAAGAGAGTAGGGGGAAAAAAATGTCAAAAACTCAATAGTATTTCATTGTTGTGAAAACCTGAAGTGAGAAGTCTTAACAGTCTCTGCCATCTGTCATGTAAGCACATGTTTTAAGAATGTTGCTTGCTTCAGTTTTGTGGGGAGAGAAAGTTTCATTAAAAATTTACCATTTTAGGTGTCATTTTATTTTTTTTATTTTCTTGGCTGTCCATCTTCTGGCAAAAATATCCAGGAAAGAAGAGAAAAACAGGAAATTGGGCAAAATGTTTATTCCAAATAAACTATTCAATGAACAAAGTTGTTTAAAGACTATTTATTACATCTTTTGTTATTGTGATCTTCAGAGCTTCTGAAATTACGCACACAATAGGTGTGCAGGAATAATTTATATCCAGCTAATGTAAACATAAAATGTAGATGGGATTTTTTTTATTATACTTTTTTTTTAATTACTTAGAATCACAATCTATGTGCCATGTGCCATAATGCAGTAGGTAATAGTAATTCATTTCAGTAAAGCAGCAGATGCAGTTTTGCATAAAACATTATTATAGATCAAGAACCATTATATATCAAAACTAGTAAAAGTCTGAAGTGATAATATATTCCTCTTTATCTAATTAAAGTGAGATAAAACTCTTGTAGAGCAAATCAAGTCTGATATGCTGTATTACGATCACTTGCTCAGTACAGTAAGCCAGTTTGAAGCAACTGATCCAAGAAGATCAGATTAGATTTACTATCAAAGGAGTTTAATTTTTATTTAGATCCAAAATATCTTCACTGAAGTTTTGTCAGAACTCAATACTAACCCACTAATAATAAGTCAAATCTTCAAAGAGAAAACCATCCTCTGTAAACACTGCTGGATTATCCTGGTATTTCAAAGACTTCATCATGCTAGTCTCATTAGTGAAAAGATGAATCTCAAATGGTTAAAAACTTAATCTGCAAAGATGCGGAGCACTTCCCAGAAATATATAAATCTGTCAAAAAAAAAAAAAAAAGTTTTGGTTATAATTATATGAAAGAACAAATTGCCAGTCATTCAGATTTCAGCCCAGCCAGGATGGGACTTTTTCTGCCCATTTCTAAACACCAGAATTTTTTAGATGGTGATTTATTTAAGCCATATCTACAAGGACATTAGACTTTTTCTTTTTTCCCCAGAGAATGTTTATTTCTGCTGATGAATGTGTGCTTGACCACTTCTGTATTTATCATAACAAATGCTGGCTTTGGACACCACTGATAATTCCAGGTTTCTCTAAAATATGCACTTACTTTTAGGTTCTAGAAGGAGAAAAAAAAAAAAAAAAAGGAAAAAAAAAAATATTACTTAGTTGTAATGGAAAGAAATCCAAAATTAATTTGATTTGAATTTTGAAAAGTTTCATCGAGATCAGAAATAAAATTCTATGCATGGATTTGTTCCTTACTTCCCAAATAGGCAAGCCATTTATTCCAAGCACGGATAAATTGGTATCATGCAAACTATGCAAAAATTGAGTTCTATGCATCTTAAATATGCCTACCTACATAGTATAACACATATTCCATACAAATCTTGAGCCAATTGTCTCCTTTCCTTCTTGGCTGAAACCAAAACAAATGCTCAAATTCACAGAATCAAAGAATCACCAAGGCTCGAAAAAACCTCCAAGATGATCCAGTCCAGCCATCCACCTACCAACAATATTTCCCCACTAAACCATGTCTCTCAGTACAACATTTAAATGTTTCTTGAACATGCAGAATTATTACTCAAACAACTTCCTGGGTAGCCTGTTCTAGCACCTGATCACTCTTTCAGAGGATAAATTGTTCGTAATATCTAACTTGAACCCCGTTGGTACAACTTCAGACCATGCACTTTTGTCCTCTCGCTAGTTACACAGGGAAGAGGCTAACCTGCTTGACATATTATCCTTTCAAGTAGTGTAGAGAGCTATAAGGTCTCCCCAGAGCTTCCTCATCTCCAGGCTAAACAATCCCAGTTCCCTCAACCACTACTCACAGGACTCACGCTCCAGACCCCTAACCAGCTTCATTGCCTTTCTCTGGACACACTTCAGGGCCTCAGTCTCTTGTAATGAGGGCCCCAAAAGTGAACACTGCACTCAACATGTGTCCTCACCAGAGCTGAATACAAGGGAACAATCACCTTGCTGCTGTTGGCAACACTATTTCTGATATGAGCCAGGATGACATTGGCCTTCTTGGCTATCTGGCCACAAAACTGGCTCATGTTCAGCTGATGCTTGAATTCAGATCAAAACAAAACATTATATTCCTCTTTCTCCATGTCTTTTATTTTAACTCAGACTGCATGTAACCTGCCCATCACTTCCTAGTGCTGACTTCAGCATATTTATAAATATGAAGTAATGAATATTCCTAGAGGGTTTGAAATACACACTACATCCTTCATTGTTTCCTGTGTCTTGCATCCTTCTAGCAGCAACCATATTTGAAAACTTAGAATTCTGAAGACAGAAAAACTTGAATGAGGTGACACAGTTTACCCCAAAAATGTAAAAGGTGGTTACCTTTCTCATTATCTTAAGTTCCACAACTGCATCTATTTTTATTGGCCATAAAGTTGTATAGTTGTCTCATTAATCCAAACAGGAGCTTCCTTGTTTTGTTATGAAGAATGAATGTAACTTAAAATAAACAATGTATAGATAAATCCTTTTTTTCATTTATTCTGCTGTCTGGTGACAGCAGCAAAGTGGTGCAAACCTGCTAGCTGTTTCCTAATCTGTACTACTCTTCTGTTGCTAGCTTTTAAATTAACTTTTGCAGGGAAAAAAAAAAAAAAAAAAGAAAAAAGAAAAGAAAAAAAAAAAGAGAAAAGAAAGGTTTTAGATTCAAATCACAGTGAGGTGCTCTAGGTTTGGGGATAGGAACCAGTGCTCTTTTAGAAGGCTACTTAATATGTCACATTCAGAAGTCTAATATCACTGGCTCAGTGTACAAATGGAAACCAATGACATGTGGCATCCCACCAGCATTTTTTAACATTTTTGTTAGCAACATGGACAGTGGGATTAAGCAACAAGCTTGTGAGTGACACCAAGCTATGTGGTGCACTCAACACACTGGAGGGAATGAATGCAATGCAAAGGGACACAGAGTGGTGGTCTCGTTAAAACATCACAAGGTTCAACAAAGCCAAGTCCATGGCTTGCACCTGGGTCAGGGCAATTCCAAGGAAAATTTTAAATTTAAAAAAAAAAAAAAAAAAGAAAGAAAAAAACAGGCTGTGCTATAAATGGATTGAAGGCAGCCCTGCAGGGGACATGAGTGTCCTGGTGAATAAAAAATTGAATATGAGTCAGTAGTGTTCACCTGCAGCCTAGAAAGCAAACTTTATGCTGGGCTGCATCAGAAGAATTGTAGTTAGCACGTCTCAGGAGATGCTGCTATCTTTCTACACTACTCTTGTGAGACCTTACCTGATGTAGTGCACTCAGCATGAGATGGACATGGGCCTGTTGTAGTCATTCTAGAGGAGGGCCATGAGGATGCTCAGATGACTGGAGCATCCTTCCTATGAAGATAAGCTGTGAGATGAAGTGTGAATAGAAAACTCTGGGGAGATCTTATAGCAACCCTCCAATAATTGAAGAGAGCCTACAGGAAAGGTGGTGAGTGATTATTTATCAGAGGTTGTAGTGATTTAACAAGGCAAACAGTTTTAAAATAAAGGGATATCTAGGTTAGAAGTTGGAGGGAAGTTTATTACTCAGAGAATGGTGAGCCACTGGAATAGGCTGTCCAGAGAAGTCATGGATTCCCCATCCCAGGAAGTGTTCAAATTTGGATAAGACCCTAGGCAAGGGGAAACTGTCCCTGCCAGTGGCAGGGGGATTGGAACTAGATGATCCTTACTGTCCTTTCAAAACTACCCTGTGATTCTATGATTAATCCTTTGATCTTGATTGATGTCTTGGAGAGGGAGCCTTGAGAACTAGGCTCCTATGACAGTCCTGCTGCCTTCTTGAACAGAGTCTTGCGGACAACTGGGGCAACCAGAGTGGATCATATTCTTGTCGCATATGCCTCTGCCTGTGCCCTGGAGCATACCCACAGCCCTGCCATGGCACCCCTGAAGAAGGACGTCTCTTATAAGGAGGGGCAGGAGTAATGTAACACCAAGTCTTTGAGATTTCTGAACTGACCTACCAAAACTGCCACTTTGCCTACAGTCTGTCAGAGAAGATAACTGAAATATTTACTCTGATACTTTGGATATCAGATACTGTGATTACTGCAGGAGGAATACGTAAAGCTTTGTAGGTAAGTATTATGTTTTACTGCATGCATACCTATTTAAATGTTTTTCATACTTAAGCAAGTGATATGTTTAGAAAAAGCATGTTTGGTGCTTCATCCACTTTTGAGAAGAAGTCATTGAAGAATGTATTATAAAGACAGGCATTAAAAGAAGAGAATAAAGTGAATACTTACAGACAGCTTTTCCTAATCATGGGGAATTCTTAGGCAAGTAGACATGGAAAATATAAGCTAGCATCCCTACCAGGGCAGAATCTAAAGTCAATATTTTGACAATGAATTGATGTATAGTTAGAATAGGTCAGGAAAGCCTTTGAAAGTTAAGACAGCCAGCTTAAGTTGGATATGGTAGATAACAGGAAGCCAGATTGTATGTAAGGGGCTTTGCATACACAGTCAAAGAGACAGACTGAAGTGATCACACAAAAATGGTCCTTTCATAAGCATTCAGTATGGATAAAAGCAAGAGAGTGCTGTGTTTCTCAAGAATGGAGAAAAATATGTTTAAGGGGAGCTTAGAAGGGATAGAAGGGAGACTGACTTTTTGCGGGGTCTGATAGTGACTGGAAAACTGGGAATGGTTTTAAAATAAAAGAGGGGAGATTTAGATTAGATATTAGGAGGAAATTCTTTACTCAGAGTGCAGTGAGGTACTGGCACAGGCTGCCCAGAGAAGTTGTGGATGACCCATCCTTGAAGGTATTCAAGGCCAGTTTAGATAGGGAGCTGGCTAGCCTGATCTGGTGTGTGACAACCCTGCCCTTGGTAGACAGTTCGAACTAGATGATCTTCAGGATCCCTTCCAACCCAAGCCATTCCATGATTCTACAATTCTATGATTTTATGATTTCATATGGCTAGGGTAAGAGTTTGAATGAGATTTTCAGCTTTGTTGGTAGCTAAAGAGCTGTTTCTTGATGTCATTAGGCAGAAAGAATCAATAAGATGTAGAAATGGCTCAGAGAGGATGCTACTATGAATGTAAAATGACACTCCAATTAGGTGGCTGATTTAATTACCATAATAGCAGATCACCTAATTTCTGGATGAGATTCAACATTTGTAAAACAGAAGGCACTATGGCAGTAATTCCAAATGGAATAAAGGCTCAAAACATACAGTATTAAGATTTCTAACGGTAAAGAATTTGGTTGAAATTTTGATAAGTCATTTATTGTTCTTCACTATTAAAGGTAGTTCCTTTACAGATATTAGTCTGTATTCTAACTAATACATTAATGCATCAAGAAGGTACAAACAGACCTAGTCACTCTTCTTTTTTTAAAGTGAAAGAAGTTTGAATTTTAACCCTTCAAGTTTTTATCCTGTCATTTAATCCTCAGCAATATGCTCTAATTGATTCTGAGTTATTTTCCACTGGGAAAAACAGAATAAACTGACAACATCAATAGCTGATAGGCAGGTATTTTAAGTGAAGACAGGAAATGCCTGTGACAGAAAAGTTGATGAAAAGTTTAAATGCTATTAAGAGAATCTTATTTGTAGATTTTCTCGTAACTAGGTGAATAGTTCAAGGAAATTATGAATTGTTTTGATTTTTTCTAAATAAAAATTTTGATTACTTACTCAAAGTTTCAAACTATACTTGCCTAAATATAAAGGAAGGAATTATTAAGGATTGGAAATAGAATACGTACTCAAATAAAGGATTGTATTTAATTTGAATAAACAGTTCATCCTACCCTATGTTTTGTGGGCTGGTGAATAAGAGGAAGGCCAATTTCCAGGAAAACAACACAAAGTAAGAGTGTTACATCTTTCTACACATACCCTTATTACTGACCAATACCTATTTTTCTGTTATGAGGTTATTTGCTGGCAATCCATATTCATTCCTAAATAGAAAGTCAGTCAATATGTCTTCCCATGGAAACTGCCAATGGCAGTCTTCTGAGGGTTGTTATTAGCAAAATA
The DNA here is from genome assembly GCA_035772895.1 of Perdix hodgsoniae. Lineage (NCBI taxonomy): Eukaryota > Metazoa > Chordata > Aves > Galliformes > Phasianidae > Perdix > Perdix hodgsoniae. The sequence continues at coordinate 4,298,152 of JAPSGF010000061.1, read as the reverse complement.
ACTTTCCCTTTATTTATTTACATGTACTATCTTCTGTAAAGTAGGTTAGCACTGTTTCATTAATTCTCCCAGTCACTGACTTCTTGTTGGCTTTCTAGCAGGAGCAGGTGTCTAAATCACATTCATTACTAGTTTTAAACTTACAGTGGATTGTTGAAATTATATAAGCTAACTGATTTCTTAATCCATATCATTTGTACAATGTTATTTTATACCATTGTTATTTCTCAATTAAAACACGCTGCATCAAATCACACCGGAGTCTATTACATTAACAACGTGACCTTTTCTACTGAATTTTTATTTCACACATATATACAATTATCAAAATCATTTGACAGGTTCTATTTCCGTAAGACTTATTGACTGTCATTATTTCCTTGTTAATCAAGTCTGTTGCAGTTCTCTCATTGTTTTGCTTCATGTCACATTGATTAAGAAAGCAAGCTTGAGGTATAAGGAGAAATTAAATGTTCCATTCTAGAAATGTTGAGCTAAAAAAAAGGAATAAAATGACTGGCAGATATGAGGGAGAATAAAACTAAAAGATGGGAAGTGGAAAAGACAGAATGAAGCCCTTTTTCTTTACAGTGTGAGTGAAACAATACTATGTAGTTAAGGAAGAAGAAACAAATCTTACTCTGTAGAAGGCCGAAGCAGGTACCAGGGAGATGAGGAAGTTTCTCCAGTGCAGAAATCAGCTATGTATTAGAGAAGAAATGGAAGATGAGGTCTTCAATCTAATTATTTCTGTAACAAACTACAACATCCTCAGACACTGGCTTTGATGGTGAAAATCTTTCAAGAGACAGTAAACAGGTACTTTTTCTTGCACAAAGTAAGCAGAACAGCCTTCTCTTCAACTTTCTTGTCAGAAAGAAAAGACAGCTTTCAGTATAAAGTGTCAACATCATTTTTTGCCTGATGATGATAATAACCAGCACAAAATTTGCAGTTACCTTGATATTTAATGGCTGATTCAAAATTATGAGCCACTTGTTATCTGGGGTTTATTTTTTTCCTTAATTTCAAAAATTGCAATGCCTGAAGACATCAGAAAGATAATGTCAAATTCTGTATTTAAAACCTTGTAGGAGAAATTGCCTGGAAAATATTACTGATGTAGTAAAAGAACCTAGAATCTGCTAGCCAAATAAAACATTCTCAGCATTTATTTACTATTTTAGCAGCAGTAAAATCACTTTTCAGATAGTCCCAGTGTGAGCATTTCCACACATCAAATCAGCTTTCTGTGTACCCCTCAGCAGGACTTTACTCTTCAAACAAAAGAAGACACAGGAACCTGACTGTCTCTATGTGGCTACAGTATCATCATCCGACAAATATTCAGGTAACTTAAATGGCAAAACTCATCCAAGAGTATCAGACTACGTGGCTGGGTTTGAAAAACAGTGGAGCAGGGACTTCTGATGTCTCAGTCAAGTCAGGCTGGGCCCCACATCAGAAGTAGGCACACTGAGACTTGCACTCACTGTCAGCAGCCCTCTCCTTACAGGTTTTCACCACAGTGCTGCCCTTTTCTGAGTATCACTGAGGTCCCAGTTACAGCCTTGCCCCTGTATTCTGAACAGAGGATGCACACTTCTCCACAGGCACTTGCCAATTGAAAAAGCAATGCAGCTTGCTAGAAACTTCTTCAGAACAGCAGAAAATTCAGATCAGTTTTCAACTGGAGCGAGATGAAAACATTCACGCAGGCAGTTAATATCAGTTACCATGGCTCCGCTGATGCACTGAAACATGTTAATCCTTTGCAACTCAGCTGTGTGCCTGGGCTGTAGATCTCCACTATAAGTAAATTGATGTACTATAGAGCTAATACTGCCAGAACTACAAGGAAATACAAATGCAGTGATCAGGCATAATAACACAGTCTTTGACTATTTTAATGAGAGCTGAAGACTGCTAGTTCTCTGAATAGTAGTGTGTCAGACTGAAATCAAAATTAACTTAGAGTTGTCATGACCTGAATAGAGGTCACTCACCATCCCTTACATGCACTTAGCTGTTTCATTTTGTTTCAAGATAGACACTAGTAGAAAACAAGAGGGAGTGGAGGGGAAAGGGGAAAAGGGGAAAAGGGGAAAAAGAAAAGGGGGAAGGGGGTAGGAGAAAGGGGGAAGAGGGAAGAGGGAAGGGGGAAGGGGGAAGGGGGAAGGGGGAAAGGGGAAAGGGGGAAGGGGG